>JAXIVJ010004906.1:0-37500 GCA_036785665.1 Chirona hameri
GAGCCGGCCGGGCTATGTTGTTGTGACCACGGTTGGTCTCCCTTGCGCCTGGACGAGCCGTAGCCCGGGGGCTAGGCTGGTCGTGCAGACGAGGACTGGTGCGTGGTGGGGCGTCAGCTGGTGCGGTTGGCTCAGTAGCCGTCTGCGCGCACGTAACAGACTTAGCAGGAACGGGTTTCAGAAGTTTGAGCGGCGGCAGCTGAGCGATGGGGTCGGTCTGGGTCTGAATCGTTGCGGTTTGGGGTTTGGCAGCCTGTGCGTAAGTTTTGATCGATTGTGCTGGTTTTCTCTCCTCCACAGTGCGCCGGGCCTGAGGATACGACACCCCAGTGGTGGCCTTCACTGCGCATATCTCTTTTTCTGTTTTCCAAACCGGACACTGTGTCGAGCTGGTGCTGTGTTCTGTTGCGTTACAACTGAGGCACTTGATGGGATCTGTGCAGGCGGTACCGTCATGAGGAGCTGCTCCACACTTCTGGCACCGTGGGCTTTGTTTGCAAAATCGGCTAGAGTGTCCGAACCGTTGGCAGTTGAAGCAGCGAAGGGGGTTGGGAAGAAACACGCGTACTGAGTAGCGGATGTGGCCAGCGAGGAGGGTTTCGGGCAGAGTTGTGGTTTCGAAAGTGAGCACGAGATGGCTGGTATCTTTTCTCTGCCCGTCACGGAAGGTCGTCAGGTGGCGCACGTGTGACACTCCTTCAGGTCGGAGACCGTCAAAGATTTCTGCCTCGGATATGAAACGCATCTCCGGGGTGAAAATCGTTCCCTTGAAGGTGTTTCGGGCGTGGTGGAGGGAGACAGTGACGGCTTTCTCGCAGAAGCTTGTACATTTCAGCAGCGTTTTTGTCTGAGCACGGCTCTTAGTTTTCACGATGAGCGAGCCATTTGCCGGTGTTTCGATGTCCAGAAGCCCAGTGCCGCAGATCTTCTGGAGATATTTTGTTGGCCAGAAGACGTTAACTTTTCGAAAAGATACACCTTCATCCTTGGGATTTGGCACGATAAATGATCCGGACGAGTCTAGGTACGGTTCAGGACATTCATCAGAGGGGCCAGCGGTGGTCGAAGACGAACGAAGGTCGGTACCGGGAGCGGAGGTCTGGGTCGAGCGAGGGTCATTGCCGGGGGCGGAGGCCTGGGACGAGCGAGGGTCAGAGCCAGGGACAGAGGTCACGGACGAGCGAGGGTCGGTGCCGGGGGCAGAGGTCTGGGACGAGCGAGGATCAGTGGCCGTGGAGTCAGAGTCCATAGGGAGATCAGGAGAGGTCAGGTTCGGGTCAGAGTCAGAGTCCGAGACATCTTGTTTCCGGCGCTTTTTCCCCATCATGGGGGAAAAGCAAGCAACGGAGCCAGAAAATAATAAACCGAGTGAGAACGAAACCTAACGCAAATATAACTAAGTAACGACAACGACGAACGAGCGAAAACGTGGAAATCGTACTAATAATCGGCGAAGGTGTCTGAGCGTGTGTGTATTCAGATTCTTTCTTTCTTTTGTTAAATTTAAGGCACTTCGGCCCACTCGGACCATTGCGTGCCTGTGATGAATCATTTGTATTTAAATATTTTCAGCGTCATAGGAAAATGGCGAGTTTGTTTCGTTTCAAACGAAATATTTAGTAAATAATGAAAAGTAGCCGTAACAGATATGGGTGTTCATTACCGAGTAATGAGGGCGGTGCTAATGTATGAGGATGTACGAGGAAACGAGATGGATCGAGCCCGACCCAATGCTTCACGTATAGCAGGACGTATCGGCCGCTCCTGATTCGTGTTAGTACGCTGTGGGGCTTGAGGCGAGGGCTGTATTTTGGGAGGCTGGTCGTCACGGGCCGGTCGTGTGCCGCTCTCCTGCCGGCGGTTTGTATGGGCCGAGCCCAAACGAATCATAGCCTGCGGTGCGAGCCTGTCACGGCCGGGCCGATTGCTGGCGCACCGGGTCACGGGCGGCGGCTCGGCGGCGGGCGGAGCTGAGGTAGGGGCTCAGTTTGAGTTTCACATGTGGCCGTTTGCTTTTTCGCTACCTGTGCGTATGTCTTGGAAGTCGGAGAGGGCGTCTTGTCTTCTACCGCGCGACGTGCCTGTGGGTATGAAATGTTGGAACATGCCTTCAGGGCGCAAATCTCCTTCTCCTTCTTCCACATGGGACACTGAGTGGAGGTCACGATGTGGTCTGTGGATCCACAGCTCAGGCACTTGGCTGGTGCAGAACAGGCAGAGCCGTCGTGCGGCGCTGCACCGCACTTGTGGCACCGGGCCTCTTGCTTACAAAATTTGACGCTGTGGCCAAATTTTTGGCAATTGTAGCAGCGAAGGGGGTTCGGGATGTAGACGCGTACGTTGTATCTGAGGTATCCAGCGACTAAAGTAGACGGTAGCGTGGTTGTCTGGAACGTGAGGACAAGAAGGCTGGTGTCACGCCTCTGTCCGTCACGAAAAGTTGTTAGACGTCGCACGTGCGAGACTCCTGAGCGGAGACCTTCGAGAATGTCCTCCTCGGACATAAATATCATCTCCGGGGCGAAAACCGTACCCTGTGTGGTGTTCCGAGCATGGTGCAGCGAGACAGTGACCGCCTTCTCACAGAACTTGGTACACTGTAGCAGTTTTTTGTTTGCGCGTTAGTCTCGGTCTTGACAACGAGTGTGCCGTTTGCCGGAGTTTCGATCTGGAGAGAGGATGAGCCGCAGATGCCTTTGAGTTGTTTGGTGGGCCAAAACACGTTGATTTTGCGGAACGAGACATTGTCGTCGGTAGGCTTAATCACCAGAAACGAGCCAGAGGAATCCAGGTACTGGTCAGAAGTCGTGGTCAATGGTGAGCCAGGGTTCCGTGCGTGGTCAGTAGACAAGCGAGGGTCGGTACCGGGAGTGGAGGCATGGGACGAGCGAGGGTCAGTGCCGGGGGCGGAGGTCATGAACGAGCGAGGTTCGGTGCCGGGGGCAGAGGTCATGGACGAGCGAGGGTCGGTGCCGGGGGCAGAGGTCTGGGACGAGCGAGGATCAGTGACCGTGGAGTCAGAGTCCATTGGGAGATCAGGAGAGGTCAGGTTCGGGTTCGGGTCAGAGTCAGAGTCCGAGACATCTTGTTTTCGGCGCTTTTTCCCCATGATGGGGAAAAAGCAAGCAACGGAGCCGAAAAACAATAAACCGAGTGAGAACGAAACCTAAGCAAAGAAAACTAAGCAACGACAACGACAACGACGATGGAAAACGAGCGAAAACGTGGAAATCGTACCAAGAATCGGCGAAGGTGCGTGAGCGTGTGTGTGAATTCCGAATCTGCCCGTGAGTGAGTATTCAGATTATGGTTTATGGTTTGGTTAGTATAAGGCCACTTCGGTCTACTTGGACCATTGCGCAGCCATGGGATGAAGGAGAAGGGGTAAAGTGGGTCAAAATGGACGCCGACCGGGCAACCGCCCATGAACAGGCCCTTCCCCGCAGCGCGAAGCTGCGAGGAGAGCCCACGCCATGCAGACGGCCACCACTCCCGGGGGGCAGCTCGAGGCCACCACATGCCCGGTGGCCAGCGACCACCAGACCCGGGGTAACGTGGGCGTGACAAAGGATGGAGGACCGGCAGTCGGGAGGATGAAAATGGATCTGAGTATTCAGATTGTTTGTTTTGTTAAATTTTAGGCATTTCGGTCAATATGACCATTGCATGCCTGTGATGAATCATTTGTATTGAAATATGTTTAAGGGTCATAGAAAAATGGCGAGTTTGTTTCGTTTCGAACGAAATATTTAGTAAATAATGAAAAATAGCCGTAACAGATATGGGTGTTCATTATCGAGTAATGAGGG
Source organism: Chirona hameri (assembly GCA_036785665.1). Taxonomy (NCBI): domain Eukaryota; kingdom Metazoa; phylum Arthropoda; class Thecostraca; order Balanomorpha; family Balanidae; genus Chirona; species Chirona hameri. The sequence goes on from JAXIVJ010004906.1 coordinate 3,810, forward strand.
CAGTGCTAATGTATGGAAGATGTTTTGCATTGGGGTATAAATGTCTGACGAAGGAAATTGGATAATGATCGTTTTCGTATATGTCTTGTCTATATTTATATATTTATATGTGTATATATACATTTATATACCATATACTATATACTATATACTATATGCCATATTATATATTTTATATACTATCTTCTATATACTATATTATACAGTATATATGTCTATATATCTAGCAGAGAGACAAGTCAATGGTGGGCTATTGGTGGAATGTAACGAGGAAACGAGATGGATCGAGCCCGACCCAATGCTACACGTATAGCAGGACGTGTCGGCCGCTCCTGATTCGTGTTAGTACGCTGTGGGGCTTGAGGTGAGGGCTGTATTTTGGGAGTCTGGTCGTCACGGGCCGGTCGTGTGCCGCTCTCCTGCCGGCGGTCTGTATGGGCCGAGCCCAAACGTACCATAGCCTGCGGTGCGAGCCTGTCACGGCCGGGCCGAGTGCTGGCGCACCGGGTCACGGGCGGCGGCTCAAGGGCCGGGGAAGCGGTGGTCGTGGTGCTGGTTTCCACTGTGGCTGGTCTGAGAGGTGCCAACAGTTTGAGGGGAGGGAGCTGAGGTAGGGGCTCAGTTTGAGTTTCACATGTGGCCGTTTGCTTTTTCGCTACCTGTGCGTAGGTCTTGGAAGTCGGAGAGGGCGTCTTGTCTTCTACCGCGCGACGTGCCTGTGGGTATGAAATGTTGGAAGATGCCTTCAGGGCGCAAATCTCTTTCTCCTTCTTCCACATGGGACACTGAGTGGAGGTCACGATGTGGTCTGTGGATCCACAGCTCAGGCACTTGGCTGGTGCAGAACAGGCAGAGCCGTCGTGCGGCGCTGCACCGCACTTGTGGCACCGGGCCTCTTGCTTACAAAATTTGACGCTGTGGCCAAATTTTTGGCATTTGTAGCAGCGAAGGGGGTTCGGGATGTAGACGCGTACGTTGTATCTGAGGTATCCAGCGACTAAAGTAGACGGTAGCGTGGTTGTCTGGAACGTGAGGACAAGAAGGCTGGTGTCACGCCTCTGTCCGTCACGGAAAGTTGTTAGACGTCGCACGTGCGAGACTCCTTCTGAGCGGAGACCTTCGAGAATGTCCTCCTCGGACATAAATCTCATCTCCGGGGCGAAAACCGTACCCTGTGTGGTGTTCCGAGCATGGTGCAGCGAGACAGTGACCGCCTTCTCACAGAACTTGGTACACTGTAGCAGTTTTTTTGTTTGTGCGTTAGTCTCGGTCTTGACAACGAGTGTGCCGTTTGCCGGAGTTTCGATCTGGAGAGAGGATGAGCCGCAGATGCCTTTGAGTTGTTTGGTGGGCCAAAACACGTTGATTTTGCGGAACGAGACATTGTCGTCGGTAGGCTTAATCACCAGAAACGAGCCATTGGAATCCAGGTACTGGTCAGAAGTCGTGGTCAATGGTGAGCCAGGGTTCCGTGCGTGGTCAGTAGACAAGCGAGGGTCGGTACCGGGAGTGGAGGCATGGGACGAGCGAGGGTCAGTGCCGGGGGCGGAGGTCCTGAACGAGCGAGGTTCGGTGCCGGGGGCAGAGGTCATGGACGAGCGAGGGTCGGTGCCGGGGGCAGAGGTCTGCGACGAGCGAGGATCAGTGGCCGTGGAGTCGGAGTCCATTGGGAGATCAGGAGAGGTCAGGTTCGGGTCAGAGTCCGAGTCCGAGACATCTTGTTTTCGGCGCTTTTTCCCCATGACGGGGAAAAAGCAAGCAACGGAGCCGGAAAACAATAAACCGAGTGAGAACGAAACCTAACGCGAAGAAAAATAAGCAACGACGACGACGATGGAAAATGAGCGAAAACGTGGAAATACCCCAAGAATCGGCGAAGATGCGTGAGCGTCCAGTGAGAGATTTCTGAGGCGAGTATTCAGATCTGCATGTTTGAACTATGTACACAGCTACGGCGGACAAATGAGTGAGTTACGGTCAAAGAGTCAAAGCATAGGTGAACAGGAATATGCAGTAGTTAGTGAGAAAGTACATCAGGTGAATTAAATAGCGCACTTGTAGGTAGTATAATGCGCATAATGATGGATCTAAAACCGTCATATAAAACAGCATTTAAGTAGGATATTTTTGCTTAGAGGTGAGCAGTGCCCTCTACCGGTACTTGGCGAAACTGTAACTTCGACTGCCCGTGGATCTACACATCGCTATGACACAACTATACTACACAACGCAAACCTAACTGAATATACACGCACGCCACGCACCGCTACACTACTCACTACTGACTAGTGAGTAGTGTGCTGTGCTGAAATCATCCGTCAGCAAGCACAGCAGGTGAACTAAGGCCAATACTGATCATGTTATCAGTCGCTGTCAATTGCATACGTATAAGTGTGAAATGACCATTCTGTTCCTGGTGTGATGTTATGTGTGATGTGTATGGTGTGGTGTAGCAAGTGATAAGTATGGCAACGGAGTACTTAAAGGGAATGTTTTACCTTTGTATTGGTTTTGAACTGAAATAGCCATTATCTTTAGCCGTTATTGAAATGTCCAAATTATGAAGGTCATTTTCCACAAAACTTATCCGTTTTTAAGCAATTTAATTTTGAATTTTCGAAATGGGGTCTATGGTAATGCCGCCACTGATTGGCTAACAGTCACTTGAAGAATGTTGGTCCTGGAAGTCAGACGACCTGTATTTATCGAACCTTGGCGAGTGCGATGTAAACAACGGCCAACGCGATAGGTTGTGGTCTAAGTTGAAGTTTTTCACGTTGTTTGAAGTCTAAGTTATGGATTTTTTTTAATGAGCTATCGCAATGTCTCACACACGCCATTATGTTCTTTGTGGGAAAGGACACAGTTCCACAAGGTTTGTATTTAAGTCGCCAGAACTGTCTGAAACGATTGTGCCATACATTTGGCAGCGTAGAGTTTTCTCTATAGCTCGCTATAGCTCAATAATGACGTCATCATCCTTCTTCATGGTGACCTATTCCCTTTAAAGGGAATAGGTCACCTTGAAAGTTGTTTTGAAATTTGGTTATACGGGTTATTTCAAGCTGAAAAAACGACTCTGGCATTTGTTTGGACGATAGATGAATATTCGTCGAAAAATGGGCATGTTTCTCTTTTCTCGTTCATGGCCATAAAAAACTGCATGACAATTATGACGTCATACATATGGTAGCTTGGATATGGAAATTATTGCGCACAATAACGACGGACTTTAGGCATGTATTCGCAGGCTGCTTGTAACGTAAACAACCGTTGTGAGGACCCGAAACAAGTTTCGTGCCCCGATCGGTGCACGAAACAGCGTCTTCTAAAAGGGTCCATTATTATATACATATACATATAATTATTTCACCCTGTGTCGAAATTATTTAGCGTAGCGAGGTAATTATTTCACCACAACCCGTGTTTCGATTTGCTCTACAAATCTGCTATCTCAGTTCAAAACCCCATGTTAAAGGTGAACTATTCCAAAGGTGAACCAACAATCCTGAAGTCGCTGTCAGCCAATCAGCGGCGGGACTAGCCTAGAACCCATTATGCAAATTATAAATTCATTTGCTTAAAAACGGATAATTTTTTGGGAAAACGACCTTAATAATTTAGACATTTCAATAACGGCCAAAGATAATGGCTATCTCAGTTCAAAACCAATACAAAGGTGAAACATTCGATTTAAGGGCAGGCATAATATATACGGCATGCTAGTATTGTTTTAGGTCTACGAACTTGACGTTACAGCTCTTCGAACTTGATATAACTTCTCTGGACATTGTGCCTATTCACACTGAGCCGAGGGCCGTCGGCCTCTGACCGGCCCCTCTCCGGCGGCTCTCTGCTCGACACCCAGTTCACGTTCTGCTGGTGTGACAGACGGCCGTAATGCTGCAGCGACTCGGGATATAACCCTCCGGTCAGCCCGGCTGCCGGCCGTCTGACCCCCTTCCACTCTCCCCCTCTCCCGATCCTCCACCACAGCCGACCGACAGGCGCCTGACGGGCTATTACGGCGGCACTAATCATAGGTAGCTCGGCACGATTGATTCCAACTGAATGAAAACACGCAAAGCTACAACCTGACTGCAATGGCCTCGTGAAATGTATTGACGGCATTGACGCTTTATGGGGATCGTTTGGCGGCGTTATAGATCACTTTCTGCGAAGTCGGGAGCGTGGTGAAGGGAAATAGTGAGATTGTTTATGAGCCCAGGCGTGACTTATGAGCGCCGAAACCTTAGTTATTTTATGACCATTAAACAGGATATTGTTTTAATTATGGTACGGTGCAGTGCCTAAACGATATTTCATAATATGCAAACGTGGCACAATGTCAACCCCTATATATTGGCATAGTTGTAGGATTACATGCGCCATTTTCAGAAACTTAGGTTGCTCATTAGAATAATCCCATCGGCGATTCATTTTAACAAAAATAAATCAAAGAAATGTCAAAATAGATATCAGCAATTACAAACTCTTTTGTTTCGTTCTTGTAACGCCGCGATGGCCACTAGTGACAGTTGTTTTCAACGCAGTTAACCCAAAACAGACAGCCAACATTTTGATACCAGTGAAATGAAAAGACAGGATGGGTTTGGCCTTCCCTTCCTGTGCGTATCTTTTACCACACGTCAGGGGCGTGGGAACTACTTTGAAGTTATGGGGGCGAAATTGTTGGCAATACTACGGCAAAAATTAAGACTGAAGAGAAGCAACGTGTGCCGCTCTTTTCCATACCCAATGCTGCTTATTGCCAATCGTATGTCATATATTTAAGGAAATGAGTATCAATATCGTATAAGGAAATGGGTCGCCTAACAAGCAAAACAAAATAGGGAATAGCTGATAAACATGAAGAAGGTGCGACCCTGGTACTAGGGTCACAAAAAGTCGGAGAAGCGGAACTGGATCTTTCACCGTGCCTGATCCAGAACCGGCGGGCTTGACTGACTCCCGAACCTTTTTAGCTGGTTAGGTGATGTGCCGGGCTTGCAACAAGTTGACCATGGCGAAATCATGCATATAGCATACATTTGGTACGAGTACCATACTTGGCTTCAACCGAGTTATGCTATGCCGTGTTTTACGGTGTTATGGTAAAAGTTTCGGGTACATTTTTATGAATGTATCGTTATATGATCGTACTCAAGCAAATGCTGGTAAACCAATGCATTATAACACACGCATTTGTCAGATAAAAATGTTTATCTACTTATATATAACTTATTAGTTAGTTAGTTAGTTAGTTAGTTAGTTAGTTAGTTAGTTAGTTAGTTAGTTAGTTAGTTAGTTAGTTAGTTAGTTAGTTAGTTAGTTAGTTAGTTAGTTAGTTAGTTAGTTAGTTAGTTAGTTAGTTAGTTAGTTAGTTAGTTAGTTAGTTAGTTAGTTAGTTAGTTAGTTAGTTAGTTAGTTAGTTAGTTAGTTAGTTAGTTAGTTAGTTAGTTAGTTAGTTAGTTGGTTGGTTGGTTGGTTGGTTGGTTGGTTGGTTGGTTGGTTGGTTGGTTGGTTGGTTGGTTGGTTGGTTGGTTGGTTGGTTGGTTGGTTGGTTGGTTGGTTGGTTGGTTGGTTGGTTGGTTGGTTGGTTGGTTGGTTGGTTGGTTGGTTGGTTGGTTAGTTGGTTAGTTGGTTAGTTGGTTAGTTGGTTAGTTGGTTAGTTGGTTAGTTGGTTAGTTGGTTAGTTGGTTAGTTGGTTAGTTGGTTAGTTGGTTAGTTGGTTAGTTGGTTAGTTGGTTAGTTGGTTAGTTGGTTAGTTGGTTAGTTGGTTAGTTGGTTAGTTGGTTAGTTGGTTAGTTGGTTAGTTGGTTAGTTGGTTAGTTGGTTAGTTGGTTAGTTGGTTAGTTGGTTAGTTGGTTAGTTGGTTAGTTGGTTAGTTGGTTAGTTGGTTAGTTGGTTAGTTGGTTAGTTGGTTAGTTGGTTAGTTGGTTAGTTGGTTAGTTGGTTAGTTGGTTAGTTGGTTAGTTGGTTAGTTGGTTAGTTGGTTAGTTGGTTAGTTGGTTAGTTGGTTAGTTGGTTAGTTAGTTAGTTAGTTAGTTAGTTCGTTGGTTGTTTGGGTGGGCGGGCGGGCGGGCGGGCGGGCGGGCGGTCGGTCGGTCGGTCGGTCGGGTCGGGTCGGGTCGGGTCGGGTCGGGTCGGGTCGGGCTTAACCGAAGCGCATTCAGCTGACACCTTACGACTTCTGGCGGTGGATATGGGCACCGGCGATTTGACGCGTTTTCGGGGTGGCGTTTTCGTGCGGTTTGGTGACGTTCTCACACCATTTTGTTCGCGTATGCAGAACGTGGAGAGGTGCGCAGAAGTTGGACAATGTTGAACTTTCTTGTCCGTTATTGTCGGTTCCATCTGTCCTGCTTTTGGAAGTGAAGTTTCCTGTTCGTATTTTCTTCTACATAATCGAGGTGGGTACATTTGGTTATTTGAGTTTGATTTGAATGTTGAAGGTTAATTCAAATTTGAATATGGTTGAAGCCAAACATTTGCTTCTGATGAATCAGAATCCTGATTCTATTCCAATGGCTCAGGCTCAATTTGATTATTTTAATATAATTTACCTATAGGTTAAATGATATAAATTTAGACTGGTTATTGATTCAACTTTTTTAGAACGATTCAATCATGATTCATTTAGGAATTTGAATGATTCAATCAGTTTGATTCACAGATACAATTTTGAGAATTGATTCCTTCCGATTCAAAGAATCAAAACAAATATTTTAATCGATTTACGTTTGATTCAACATTTAAATATATGATGTGAATTTATGTCAAATCAATACAAATATTAACATTCCTATATATGATCATTAAAACATTGTTACAGAAATAGTATTTTAGTATAAATGAATGTAGCCACTGGGACTGCATGTATTTGCACAATTTACCAGTGTACTTGTATTGTTAAGAATCGTTAAATATTTTGATTCAATCAGCCTTGATTTGATGCAGGTTTTGATTCAATCACGATTCACGAATCAAAAGATCTGGTCGTGGATCAATAATTTTGATTGAACGATTCCAATCGATGCAATCAGTGTCGAATCAATACACTGTCTGATAATGATATTGCAAGGCAACTTCATTAAAACAGGTCACACTTTTCACTTCATGCTACATTTTCATCAACAATTTGCCATTTTCAAACTGTTACCCCCCCCCCCCCCCCAATTAATGTGCATTTCAATACCTTACACCAGTTCCCACCCACTTGTTTTCAGATGATGAAGAGCAGGATGAACTCCAAATTGAAATGGTACACACACAAATATGAATGGCGCAAGGCGCGCCCCAGCGCCAGTGCGATATTCAGGAGGACTTATACATGCGAGCTTATTACTGCCAAGATACCCAGTTAGTGAGTCTTTCCGTTCACTGATAATCCAGTGCATTGATCGTTGTTGTGCTGTGCTCTGTTTGTACGCTCAATAAACACTTTTCCATAACATCAACGCATTTATTGTGTTAGCGAGCAAACTCCTGCCCTCAGAGTCTTCAAAACGATAACACGATTTCACGCATTCATGCCATTCCTGATTTGTAATAGATATTAAATCCTTGAGGAAAATGTAATTTTATTTTCGCTACAATGTTGGTTAGATCAGGTGAAAAGAGCAAATTCCAAGAACCAAAAATGAAGAGATTAATTTTTTTTTTTTACCCCAAAAGTCCAGAAAATGGCCAAAATTCCAAGGTTGGCTCAGCATACAGCTCACTGTACAGCTCAGCGCAAAGCTCAGCATACTGTTCAGCGTACTGTTCAGCGACTGCTCAGTGTACGCTCAGTGTACGCTAAATTCCAAGAGCAAAAAATGAAGAGATTCATGATTTGTTTTACCCCAAAAGTCCATCAAATGGCCAAAATTCCAAGGTTGGCTCAGCATACAGCTCATTGTACAGCTCAGCGCACAGCTCAGCGCAAAGCTCAGCATACTGTTCAGCGTACACGCTCAGCGTACTGCTCAATGTACTGCTCAGTGTACGCTCAGTGTACGCTAAATTCCAAGCACAAAAAATTAAGAGATTCATGATTTGTTTTACCCCAAAAGTCCATAAAATGGCCAAAATTCCAAGGTTGGCTCAGCATACAGCTCACTGTACAGCTCAGCGCAAAGCTCAGCATACTGTTCAGCGTACGCTCAGTGTACGCTAAATTCCAAGAACAAAAAATGAAGAGATTCATGATTTGTTTTACCCCAAAAGTCCATAAAATGGCCAAAATTCCAAGGTTGGCTCAGCATACAGCTCACTGTACAGCTCAGCACACAGCTCAGCGTACGGCTCAGCGCAAAGCTCAGCATACTGTTCAGCGTACTGCTCAGTGTATGCCGTACAGCTCACCGTACCGCTCAGCGTACTGCTCAGCCACCAGCCAGGTACAGCTATCAATGTAAAATTACAACACCTATTCCAAGACTTTATAAACAGGGTGAAAATCAACCTTTGTTACAACATGGCACTGGGCAGGAAACATGTCTTTACATACCCAAGCGGTGTGGAAGTGCCACCTCTCCCCAAACTCTTTAGCAATGGCCAGCCAGCCTTCCTGCGTTGGCGGCTTCATCTCATTCGTTGCCAGCTCATCCCACTGCACAGACCTTGATGATATTGCTTGGTCTGGCTCGTCCAACCCGGAAGGACCTTGCTATATCCTGCTGGCTCTGGCCACTTGCCAGGTACCTGTATAGAAAGAGAACCACAAATATTGTCACACTTAATAGCAATCCACATCTAGTTATTTGTTTAAATTGTATCTTATACCAGGATCACTGATTATAGCTTCAGACCACCCATGAATGGAAACAACGAACGGAGGGCAAAATTGACAAAATGTGTTACATAGTTGATGGAGTCCCTTATTTGTACATCAATTCATTCATGATAGGTTGGTTACTCACCTCACAGTCAATGCCAGCCTCTCTGCAGGTGTGATAGGCTGCCTGAATGTGGTAGTCTGCCGTTGCAGCCGATGCCCAACCAGCAACATGATCCATCTCGACTATTTGCATCGCCCTCACGAGTCACCACACTCCAAAAGCAAAAGGAGAGCAAAGCTTCCTTTTTGTTCATTTTGGGCCACCAAAAGCTTCCTTTTTGCTTATTTTGGGCCACAAAAGATGACGAGAAAAGGAAATATGTCCCGATAGCCTATCCTTATCGATATACTCTTCCAGTTCCAACCGCGCCGCATTAGTCGAAATCGGAGTTTTCGTACGATCCCTTGACGATATCGCCCCATGTTGCCAGACCGAAATTTGAATGTTGACGGTGTTGCCAAATCTAGCGATGTTCAATCCTTCCGCAAAAGTCACGAGACCGCCGCTTTCTCCCGTTTTCCAACGTTCCCATCTCTGTTGGTCCATATGGGCACTGCCCATCAGTCAGTTAGTCAGTCAGTCAGTCAGTCAGTCAGTCAGTCAGTCAGTCAGTCAGTCAGTTAGTCAGTTAGTCAGTTAGTTTGCTTGTTCCGAATTAAGGTCCGAATTAAGGTGCCGAATTAGTCCATTAAGGTCCATTAGCACACGCACTGCCGGAGGTTCGCGCCAACCACGAACTGCCGGGGGAGGGGGGTGTTTTCCTCCCCATCCCCGTAAGCTCTTAAAAAACACGCAATTTAGAGACAAGCGGAAGACGGTGGTAGCTCAAGACCACCTCTATCGAAAGTAATTAGGTCATTTTTAGGTCAAGTCAATTTTGAGGTCACCAGAGGTAAAATTTCGGCTATATATGAGTGTCCTTGATAAAACCGTCTATATCTCGATAACAAAAAGAACTAGTGACGCGCGGAAAAAAATGTTCGAAAGATAATTTAATTTTCTGTGCCTAAGATTCATCAGAATTGACATATGGTCAATAGTTAGGTCATCAGAAGCAATTTAATTTTAAAAAATCATTAAAAAAATGCAGAATTGGTTTTAACGAATAACTTTTGCGCACGATAAGGTAAACCAGATTTCACCATTATGTTTGTCTCGTCGAGACGCATCGAATGATAGATTGGGTGACCTAGTTAGTTCATATCCAAAAATTGGCCTGACCTGAGGTCAGGTCAAGGTCAGGTCAAGATCAACTCTTACATCAATTGATTTGTCTCGACAAGCCGAATACAATGGTGAAAACCCCATTTGCTCTAAATCATACGTGACCTGGGCGGTCACATGAGTTGACTGACCTCTAAGAGGTAAAAGAGCCGAAATGTAACATAGGGCTTTGCATTTGGGACTCGAGTGGTGGATCCACTGGTGGATCCAGGGGGAGGGGGGAGCGGACATGCCCCCTCCCCCCAACCGCCAGAAATCGGCGCAAAATTGACACATTTCCTGATATAGTTCAGACAATCTAAGCAACTTTTGCTAAGGAAAGTTTGTTTTAAATCAGCTATCAATGCATATGAGCAAGCGAAATCCGAATAGTTTTCAGAATTCTGTGAGACTTTTTGGGATTTGCCCCCCAACCAACCAACCAACTGTTCCCCCCCCCCAAAAAAAAACGTTCTGGATCCGCCAGGGGGTGGATCTGGTGAAAATTGGTCAAATGTAGTCCTACGGATTTATACGTGTTTTTAATTTGTCCCCATTGACTTTTAATGGGGAGGTCACGAAATAGTCCTGACCCTTTGTCACCGATATAAAATACAAATCGAGATCAACGAATTGTAGGTTCGTGAAAACATGATGACATGTGATTTTCAAACCGTTTGGTCAATCACTTTGTTTGTGGCACGATCGCATTTGTTTTTAGGTGGAGTCACTTGACTTGACCTGGTGACCTGACCTGAGATGACCTGAGGTAAAGTAATTCACACCGTGTGGGTAAATGATGCCCCAACAGCTGTGTCAAATTTCGTGGCGCTGCGCGCCGCCGTTGAAGCTCCGGTGACAATGCCCTTGTTCTCATACAGTGTCGAGTGATCGTGTAAAAAGGGGGGCGTCGCCCCCCAGCTCCAAAGTAGGGGGAGGTGCTCCCATTGGCCCCACGGTTCCCACGTTCCTGCCACACTGAAAAATTTGACCCGACGTTGCCGAGTTTATCCAAGCACAGCGAGTGAGTCATGCGTATTCACCTCTCACGTTCGAGTTGGGGCTGTCGGGTATTCTGACTACCAGGCATGCTTACTCACAAAAAAAATCATGCTATCCGCATTTCGAAGTCTGCATACACTCTGAGCTCGGAGGTTTAAACCGTGGACATCGGGTACATAAACTGACTCGTGGTCAGGGAGTACCAACTACCCTTAGGATCAGGACCATATATCCGGTGCACGCGGACAAGACAAATCATGACACTATACCGGCGGGTATTCCATCTTTTGCACCGTGCTTATAACTCTGCACAGGCGGGCATTTTGTCTTCAGCTGTTGCGGTGGGACGCTGAGCGGCCCGCCTATGGCTTTGTCGGCGTCAGAGTCGGAGGCGGCGGCGAATCGGCGCGCGTGTGTGTGTTTTGATTGGTCTCGGCTGCAGAGTACTTATAGTCAAGGCTGTTAGTCGCAGCGTGATTGGTCTAGCATGCCCAGTTTCGCATTCCGTTGGAGTGTTAGATGCAGTTGGCGGCCGGCGCCATTTTTCAGTGCCATGTGCGTCCGGTGCTCCGTACTTCGCGCAGACGACTCGGTGAAATAAGAGCTGAAACTGTTCTACTTTGGTAAGATTGTTGTTATAAAGGGTTTATTTCATGCGCAATCCTAATTTCGTGCCGTGTTTGTGCAAAAACAGTTTGTATTTACGTATTATCTTGATCGTCTGCGTCATATTGGTGTGCGTCGGGGAGGGTCTAAAAAAGACCAGATTAGCAGACGAGCCCATGCTCCAAAACTACTGGACCGATCTGAGTGTTTTTTTAAAACCATTTGACGATGCCGTTTTGATTTTGATACAGTTTGGTCCACTCTATATTTACCAAATTGGACCACAATTGTTAGTGCAAATTTACCGACGAGCCCATGCTTCGAAACTATAGAACTGATCTGGGTGATTTCTTCAACAATCGATCCAGAATGTCCAAAACGGTGCCATTTTGGGTTTTATACAAATAAGTCCATTCTAAGTGGTCCAAATTGGGCCAAAACCACCAAAAACCGTTGCCGACGGGTCCATGCTCCGAAACTATGGAACCGATCTGGGCGATTTTTTCACCATTCAATCCGCCGTGGTCCACAACGGTGCCGTTTTGGGTTGTATACAGATTAACCCTATTTGTAACAGGGGGGGGGGGCGGATTCCGCCCCCCCCCCTCATGTTTTTCGCAGATATCTCCAGAACGGCTTGGAGCAGGCCCATTAAATTTTGGGACTTTTCATAGAATTGAATACCACATTTGGAGTCAAAATTTTGAGTTCTTAACCTGAACAGAGGCGGTTCCAGGGTACAGTTTTGGGTGGGTTCGGAGGCGATATTTGGCGATAATACGGAAATGCGATCTTCACGGTTTCTTCCTAACTGTCTCAAGTATGAAGGAGTTACATCGGTTCACGGTGATTGCAACGAGTGAAAATTAGTTGATGTTAATGAAATATCATAGAAATTCCATGGCAGAGGCGGTTTCAGGGGCTTGAAAGGGGGGGGGGGGGGGTTCCAGGAAGTATTCAATGCTTGGCGGGAAGCAAATAGAGCAATGTAAGGGGCATTTATAGTTATCAAGATGTACAAGATAGCTTCTGCTTCTATTATTTGCATAATTTATTACATATAGAGTTTCAGGGGCGTGTTCAGGCACATGAAGAAAAAAAGTAACCCCCCACAAAATGGGGGGTGACTGGCTTGGTGATGACGATATGCCAGCGATAACGGCGCAATAGACGGTTAGCTTATAATGATATATGCACATATGAGGCCAGAAAATGGAAGAAAGTCATTTTTTTGCAGAGGCGCGCTCAGGAATGGAAGAAAGGGGGTCATAATATTGCAAGGAAACTAAGAGGCACGTGCGTACAATGACATAACATACTGTAGTTTTCGGATGAAACACGCACCACAGGCTACTCTACGAAAGATTATAAGATAATAGGCGAGTCCAGGTAGGGTAAAAGGGGGGTAAGCAATGTTAATTGAAGTTGTAAGTGAAATAGCCACTGTTGACTAGTTAGTATCATAATAGCGGATAATATACTTATCAAAAGGTATTGAGCCGCCCCAGTTTGGATCCTGGATACGCCTATGATGAAGTACAACATGCAAAAAGGAACTATCTACGATCAGTAACATATTTATAGTGCTGGGTAGCAACTTGACTGCGGTTAATATTATTTCCAATTTTACCCCCCTTTTTCACTAACCTGGTACCGCCTATGGCAAAAAATATGATTTTTTAACTGTTTTGTCTAATGTCACAATCACATACCATTTCATTTATTAAAAAAACACATCAAAAAATGGTTTTATTACGCATTTACTTCACCCCCATATTGAGTGACCTGCACACGCCTATGATTTTTGAATTTTCAAACGGTATTGTCATATATCAATTTCCAATTCAATCTCTATCGATTCGTATTAATTGTGTTAAAATCGGTCGATTAACATGAAAGCTATGTTGGATCAAAAATACCACTAAAAAATGTGGTTTTTGCCCCCTGTTGCCCCCCTATCAAAAATTTATATTTTTGTATTATTTAGAAATATAGATCGTGTTGAGGGGAACCAAACACCGTTTCATTTTTGAAAATCGGACGGGTAAATCTCGAGATCTCCGGGGGGCGGAATCCGCCCCCCCCCCCCCTGTTACAAATAGGGGTAGCCAGGAGCCTGTTACAAATAGGGTTAATCCACGAGCCAATGCTCTAAGTGGACCAAATTGGACCAAAACTACCCAAACCCGTTTTTGGTGGGTTTGGTCCAATTTGGTCCACTTAAATTGGACCAAAATGGATACAACTCAGAACGACACCGTTGTGGACCACGCTGGATCGAATGGCGGAGAAATCGCCCAGATCGGTCCCATAGTTTCAAAGCATGGGCTCGTCAGCAACGGTTATTGGTGGGTTTGGTCCAAATTGGTACACTTAGAGTGAACCAATCTGTATAAAACCGAAAACGGTACATTTTGGACCACGCCGGATCGAATGGTGAAGAAATGGCCCAGATCGGTCCCATAGTTTCGGAGCATGGGCTCGTCGGCAACGGTTTTGGGTGGTTTTGGTTCAATTTGGCCTAATTAGAGGAGACCAATCTGTATAAAACCCAAAACGGCTCCGTTTTGAACCACGCCGGATCGAATGGTGAACAAATCGTCCGGATCGGACCCATACACCCCCCCCCCCCCCCCGCACACACACACCAATGGTGCTCCGCCCATCCCCCCCCCCCCCACACACACACACAATTTTCCCCAAAATGTGTGCCCTTCCAAAATTTCAAGGACTACTCGTACGGATTGTTCTGTTTTGAATTTTGCGTATTTCATCACATCAATATGTGATTCCATCTTAGAAGTATTCCATCTTAGAAGTATAAGGGCATTGTGATTTCATCTGCGACTGCTTTTTCGATTATGATATAATGTATAAGTTGGTAGCAAGGATTGTCTTCTGACAACAAGTCCGTGGATACAAGGTTCAAGCGTTCAGGTTAGCGAATAGCGGAGGGAGAGCATGAACATTAAACAATTAGCCATCGGGGTGCTCTATTTACATGGTTTTGAATGGAATTTGTTGTAAATTGGGTTTGCCTGGCTGATAGTTAATGCAGCCTTTTTGGCTCACTGGTATTGCAATATCCTAAATATCCAACATCCGTACTAAAATAATACCTTTGATACGGAGGAATATCGAGGGGATCGAGCCATCAAAGGGTATCGGTCCATCGTAGCCAGGGGGGCCTAGGGGGCCAAGGCCCCTCCAGGAGGTTAACCGAGGTCGGCCTGAGGGAGTCCTTTGCTGACCTGAGGAGCCCCTGGTCAGCCTGAGCGGGCCTCGTTGGGTCTGGAGGGGAGCTCGGTCGGCCTGAGGGGGCACTCCGTCGACTTGAGGGAGTATTCGTCTGCCTGAGGGGTCTCAGTCGGCCTGAAGAGCAATTGTTCGGCCTGAGGGTTGCCCTGCCAGCCTGAGGGGGCCTCAGTCGGCCTGGTCGGCCTCCGGGCTCCTTTGTCGGCCAGAGGGGCCTCTGTCGGCCTGGAGGGGGCCTCGGTTCGCCTGGATAGTAACTCGGTCGGTCTAAGGGGCCCTCGGTCGACTTTAGGGGCCCTCGATCGGCTTGAGAGAACCTCGGCCGGCTTGGGCAGCCTGAGGAGCTTTTGTTGGCCAGGGGCTCTTTGTCGGCCTGAGGGGCCCTTTGTCGGCCTGAGAGGGCCTCAGTCGGCCTGATGGGCCTCGGTCGGCCTGAGGGCCTCAGTCGGTCGGCCTGAGGGGGCCCTCGGTCGGCCTGGAGGGTAACTCGGTCGGTCTGAGGGGCCCTCGGTCGACTTGAGGGGGCCCTCAGTTGGCTTGAGTGAATCTCGGTCAGCTTTAGGGACCCTTAATCGGCATGATGAGTCCTTGTTCGGCAAGTCAAAGGGGCCCCTAGCTAGACCGAAACAGTCCCTGGGCCGGTCGGAAGGGCCCTTGAACATGCTGGATGAGTCCTAGCCAGACTGGAGGGGCCCCTGGGCAGGTCGGAGGGACTCCTGAGCATGTCCGCAGGGTGACAAAGCAGCCAGTTCAGTCCCTGGCCAGGTCGGAAAGACCTCTGAACAGGCCGAATGGGGCCCTTGACACATACGAGGGGCTTCTTGGAAGGTCAGAGCAGTCCCTGGTGGGACCGGAAGTGCCCAAAGCACGTAGAGCTCCCAGATGAAGATGAATTACAAAGAGCTGGCTTACACCACAATAAAAAAACGGAGCTTTCGGGTATATTGTAACACCCTTCGTCAGCGATTAAGAAGCATTCGGTAACAGGTCATTGCTCGTCTTTAAGACGAGCAATGACATGTTACCGAATGCCTCTTAATCGCTAACGAAGGGTGTTACAATATGCCCGCAAGCTCCGATTTTAATTTTTATTGTAGAGTAAGCCCTCTTTGTATTTAATATATATCACCCACTCCACATCATGTCTTTTCGCGGATCCCAGATGAGTTTCTGAACAGGTCAGAAGGGCGTTGAAAAGGTTGGAGGGGCCCCTAGACGATCTGAAGGGACCCTGGGCCGTTGCCCCCACCCCCGACCCCCACTCCCAACCGATTTCATAAAGTTCCACCACTGGTCCCATAGTTTCGAAGCATGGGCTCGTCGGCAACGGTTTTTGGTGGGTTTGGTCCAATTTGGTACACCTAGAGTGGACCAATCTGTATAAAACCAAAAATGGCACCGGTTTTTTACCACGCTGGATCGAATGGTGGATAAATCGCCCAGATCGGTTCCATAGTTTCGGAGCATGGGCTCGTCGGCAATGGTTTTTTGTGTTTTTTGGTTCAATTTGGTCCACTAAGAGTGGTATAAAACTCAAACTATATAAAACTCAAAACGGCACCGTTTCAGACCACTCGCAATCGAATGGTGAAAAATCACTCAGATCGGTCCAGTTCCAGTAGTTTCGGAGCATGGGCTCGTCTGCTAATCTGGTCGTGTTTTAGACCCCCTCTGTGCGTCGTCGTAGTGTGTGCGCGTGTGGGTGTGGGTGTGGGTGTGTGCAGTGTGTGAGTGAGTGAGTCAGTCAGGGGCGGCGTATTCGGGGGGGGGGGGGCAGCGGGGGCAGTCGCCCCGCTGCAAAATCAAACGGGGGCAAAACTATATTTTTGCCCCCATCTTCCGTAGTCGAAAATTACATCATATAATATGGTAATATATGGTATATATATGAAATATATGGTAAAAATGATGAGCATTGCAAAAGTTAAAAAAATATATATATACTTCATATGGCAGTAAAATATGGTAGCTTGTCCTTGAGGCAAAATTGACACAACGCAAGTTTAAATAATATTAGTAATATAGTATATAGTAATATAGCTGTTGTATTATGTTACAAAATTATTATATGATGGGACAGTGTCAGAAATATGATTCAATCATTACAGCTGAAGCTAATTGATAAAACATAATTTTCACTCCACGTCTATATACGCCGCAGTGGCGGATCCAGGGGGGGGGGGGCAACGGCCATGCCTCCCCCAAGACCGTTCAAGGGGGCCTATGTGTTGCCCCCCCCCCCCCCCCTCCCCCAAGACGTGAAGTCTAATACATGATATATTTGCGTTTTTAGAACAGTACTGGGCAAATTTGGCCAAATTTGGGATTTTTGTTGCCGAATTTGGCGGCGCTGCGCGCCGCTGTTTTTTTCTCGCTATTCTCGAAAAACATCAGGAGGGGGGGGGGGGAATGACAAAGAACCCCCACTAGGGCGAGGGGTAATTTATAAGTTTAACAATTATCACGTTTACATGTGTCCTTATTTCATTATTTTTATCCAGCACCATTTCCGTCAAGCAAGTCTACAATAGAACAATCGGTCCAAATGCATACTTTTTCCTGTAGGTCCTTCCCGTCCTTCCGGTTACAATGGCGGCAGCGGAGAGGGTGTTCAGTAAGGTGAAGAAGACTATCCTCTCTCCGAGCGACAATGACCGAGCTCCGGATGGAGGCACTGATCATGTGCGAAGCCCACCGCGAGACCTATAGGTGTGACCTATACGGATGATATTATAATGTCCTCCGTCAGCGAAGTCGTTAACTTCTTTGCGCGATCGGGAAGTCGCCAGCTAGATTATTTCAGGTTGCCGCTGCCTGGCTGGCTGCCACAGGTTTCTGCCATAGATTGTATGGCAGTAATATGAGAAATGCAGCCTTTACCTTAGTAGGTATCGGTTACTTTGTCTGCTTGTGTCGTATCTATGGACCCGCAGAGATGCGCAAATGGCCTCGAGGTCCGGGAGCAGGGGCATGTGTTTTCAAGAACCTGGCAACGGAAGTTGATCCGTATGCGGTGCATAGATGGGTAGCTAAAGTTTCTTGTAATGCATATTGAATTTGACGCCATGATCGGGTCATCTGTATTATTGTTTTGAATGGCGGAAGTGCGACTGGTTCGATCATGTTTGACGTCCTCGCCTTTAGTTCTTTTTATCAGAGCGCAACAGATAACAACGACAAACATTTGTGCAGCGAAATGCGTATTCATTTTTCCGGTCGGACCATCTTCGGTTTACTATCCGAGATTCGGAGCTGGAAATTCTGAAGAAAACTGCCATTTATTTGATGCTCCAAGTTCTGTTTTAAATTTCTATAGTAGCTAGTATGGTATTGGTAGCTAGCTTCTTTCCACTAACATTTGTTTTCCTTGACCGCAAAATAATGTTCAAATCTAAGATGCTCTTGTTTTTTCTTGTTGCAACGGTCGTCGAACCCTGTAGCAAAAAGTAGGTGGTCCCGAAAACGAACGGATGGATCCGTCCTTGCTCTTCAGCAAAGCCGGCTTGATTCAGCGCGTTTGTCGTGTTTTTTCCCTTGCAGTCGGGAACGAAAACATAGGTACACCTTTTTCGATATCCCAAAAGGTCGAAAAGCTATTTAAAAAAAATCATTAGAAATCCTGTGGTTGCAAAATAAAGTGGCCCAAATCCGGGGAGATTTTCTAAATTGAGGATACCTAGGCAAGATCCGCTCAAACTGGTTGCCCCCCCCCCCCCCCCCCAAAAAAAAAACGGCCGGCTGGATCCGCCCTTGATGCGCCGAACATATTAACAAGGAACGACTTGAATTTTGAAATATCAATATTTGCTACTGAAAACGGGTCTTGTTTTCTGGTAGCTATTACATTGCAATTGTATGTTACCCTAACTTAATTTCCGGGCTCTGGCAACCCTGATAGATGGCCACTCTAAATCACGATATATCATCATCATCACCTTTAATTTTCCTTCAAATCCTCAACATATGTGTTTAAGTTATATGACTACGTGAACTGAATCAGGGATGTAGACCACGGGGGCCACATCCCTGATTCTTATACTAAACCGCCTTGTAAGCGGTTTAGCGTTAGCGATGAAGCGTTGTGACCGTGGCCCAGTGTAACTGTCGCTCGTAACGGTTAATACATACTGACAAAACTGTTTTGTTTTCATTGTGCAAGGAAGGAATCATGGGAGGAAAAATATATCCGCACTGCGCAGGTAGTTCGCGTAAACTCGATGTATGAGGGTAAAATAATACCACATGCGGGGTAATACTACCCTCGGTAACATATGCAAAAATGGTGGTAGATAGGGGTACCAACCAGCTCCGGATTAACCCGTTGACTGCGAGGGAAATTATATCCTTCAAGAACGAGTAACACCGCTTACGCGGGTTGGAGTGCGAAGAGTAACTCTCGGTTCGATGGTTCGCATGAAGAGTCAACTAGACATGGGAGAGTAGTTAATTTGGGTACAGCCGCTGTACGGGGGTAAAATAATCCGTGACTGAAAGGTAAAACTACCATCGGTAGCATAGTCAAATATGGTGGTAGATAGGGGTACCCGCCAGAATGGGTTTTACCCGCTGTCCTCGGGTAAAATTGTTTTCAGTGCACATGTTCTTCCCTCGAAGCCCAGTCCGGATGGTTGGCTGGCAGCTAAACTTATTTGGAAATAATTTACATGTTATATATAAATGATTTCACTGGATTTAAAAAAAACATTAAATTCCATTTCAAACAATGTTTTGTGACGTTACGTACGACCAAGGTTCACTTCGTCCGAGACTAAGCGTCATCAAAAAAAAGTTTGTTCCGTTGTTCAAGCATATATTTAGTTATAAATAGAAATTGCACCATGCAATTGCACCAGAAATTGCATGGTCACCGATAATTGAGTTATTATTTAAGTTAAAAGACAGCATTATGGACTAATACGGTCATTCGCCTGACTTTACCTTTTATCCTAACCTCCAGGTAACTGCTGCCTCTAACGACCGCGTGTCTGTGCTGACGGTGGCGCCACCTGAAACAAGAGCCCGCAGCGGCGCCGGCTGAAACAAGAGATGCCTCTCCACACCACCGGATGTGAGACCGTCTTGTCGGCTGTTCTGCTGGTCTGCTTAGTTGTTGGCGGAGGTGCCAATCTAAATATGTTCGTCGACAGAGCTGAAGTCCATCGTATCACAGGTGAGAATACGGCTCTGGACATGTGTTCTGACAGCTCAGACAAACACATTAGCCATTTTCACGAAGGATTATTGCGCTGAAAATATTCTGAAAAGTTCTGAAATGTTTTAAAAAGTTTTGGTATAAAAGCCTTAGTATATTATACATTTCAAGAAATATGTTACTGATTTAGGCGATATTATCACTATTCAATAGTTATGGAAACATGTATTGAGCTCATAACAAGTTTATGATACACAATTGACCGTTTTTAAGGAAAATATGCGTCTAGAGTCCATTCGTTCAGTTTAGCATACCGTCATACTAGTTACTATATCTGGCAACGTCATGGATCACAGGTCGCACTACGCATGCGCGGTGATGTTCCAGCATCGATTCGCTGCCGCTTCCGACCCGCGTGCCACACGCACATGGACAAAGCCAAGCCGCACAGCTCTGCCGCCGGATTGGGCTGCGCGGGCGAGTCTATTGCGTCCAATAGCGTCACACGCCACAGAATCTTTCTGAATCATTCTGAGGTTTTGAAAAGTTTCAGTCGGTGGAGATCATCACAAATGACCTATCAATACTTATCTTGTAAATGACCACCAAACCGCAATTTTGTCAACATATTATATTCTTACCAACCTTTTTTTGGTCACATTGAAAGTTGTCTTGAAATTCAACCATACGGTGCATTTTGAGCTCAAAACTACGAATATGATTTTCGTTTGGACAACTGATGGATATATGTGGAGAAAGAAGTAAGTTTCTCTTTGCATTTCACGAGAAATCGTATGACAACAGCTGGCGTTCTGGCTCCGCCAGACGCCAAGTATAGTCTCTGACAAGGGGCCGCCGCGCCGCCCGGACGGCTGAGCGGATATTAACGAGGCGTCGTGATCAGATACTACGTGCCAGAGAGTGTACCTGCCTCCGGCGGCGATCGTTCATGTTCCCGATCGTGGCCCGGAACAGCGGACATGAAACCGGACTCAATAGTCCTGTGTCGAAATTACTTAAAGGGAAATAATGACCTTTTGATTTTGTAAGCAACAATTTGTTAGACTACCGTTATGGTTTTAAAATTATTTTATTCAAATTTAAGAATTAAATAAAATTATTCCCAAATTCAAAGTTGTAAGTTTGGAAAAAAATACAAAACAAGTACCTTGTGTACTTCATAAAGGTCAATTACAAATTCGTCCTTCCCTACCATTGTTTACATCGAGTGCGGCATTTTTGGGGGATCTGTGACGTTTCCGATCAAACTGATCCGTGAAGCAATCCGTGAAGCATCCGTGATGCATGACTGACTATCAGTATAAGTCATGAATAACAACAACATGCAAACTATGCCAACTCGAATGAAATAAGGGCGGAATTATTTGAACCCCAGGCAAGCAAGTATTCGCAAAGCACTCGGCACTGCGCCACAGTAGCAAAGGGCGAGGGAAATGCATATTGGATACAATATTATTACGTCATAAGTTTCTGAAGTGTCAACTACTATGAAATACAGTGATAAAATACCTTTGATAATGATTAATAAGAAAATTCTAACTTAAAAAAAATCAGCCACATACAAATTATATAAAACTCCTAATGTTGAAAATAAATGAAGCGATTTTCATAAATTGAGGGCGCAACCACTAACTATGCCGCCGTTGATGTGCATCGATGGGCTTCCGATTGTATTGCCACTTTTCCAATCGCTGTTAGTTTTAGAGGATCGTCGGGCATATAATCATAACAAGCAGAACGCACAATATATTTTCCACTCCATTGCGTAAAAAAGCAATACGGGAAAAGCCCGCAGTTTGATGAAGACCAAAAGTACTTGCAAGCAGAGGTCAAAAAAGTGTTCGGAGTGCTACCTACTATTTCACGAAGCAATATTGCTACCTCAGTGTATAACACCTGTATCAGGACCTTGTTCTCAAATATTTTTTCGCCACGCACCGAATTTAAGTGAAAATGCCTTTTCCTGTTCAGTCATTAAATTACTTATGAATCATATCTGCCAATCTTTTGTGCAAAATACCTCGGCACAGCCGTCTGCACGAAGACTGGCCATTGGCCAAAGTTGTCTTCTGGCCCTGTGGGTAGTTGCGATAACTGACCATCTGAAGACGAAGTCTGAAAAGAAAGCTTCCAAGTTCAATGTGTCGCCGTGCTTGTCATGCTCGAACTCATGGTATTGTTGACTCTCCTCACTTGATTTCAATGCATGTCCTGACAAACATTTATATTTTAAAGGTACAGCTATACCAAAAAAAACTGTTGTTCAGGCCAGGGTCGCAGTTTCAGGAAAGACAACGTAATCATAAACGGCACCATGTATTGGATTATATATATATATATATATATATATATATATATATATATATATATATATATATATATATATTTATGGGAACGAGAGCAGCACAAATTATCATGCGTAAATACGCGATACGCGTGCATCCGGCGACATTGCAACCAACATCATATAGGCACATTGCAATCACTGGCAATCACATCCATACAGGTCAGGCCGAAAAGTGATCCATGTCAGCCGGTTAGCTGTTCACTACCCCTACCAGGCTTGCAGAATAAAACAAGAATAAGGCATCAGCCTACCGTGACCACCCAGATATGAATGAATGTACCAGACCTGTCAGGAGCAACGCGACAAGTCGCCACAGATGAAGAGCGACGAACACACCACAACGGACCAGGCAGCAGCGGCCTCCGACCTAGCGCGGCCAGTTGGTGGAGCCAAGGCAGGTTGTCTTGTTCCTACGACACCATTTCCTCACTATATTCTAGGTTTTATACCACATGTTTTAGTATGCTCCCAGTGCATCAAAATGTATCAATTATATTCTTACAAAAACAGACAAATGCTGGCGTACTGAAATGCTGCGAGTGAAATAATACACAACTAAATTTCCATTTGACTTTGACTCCGCCCAGGCGGCTGGGGTAGGCCGCCTCACACGGGCCAAGCAGTGCACGCTCGCAATGCGAGGCTACTTGAACACGGCGACGCGAGGGCACGGCGTTGCCTTATGCCTGCCTATCACAGTTCCCTCTAT
The DNA here is from genome assembly GCA_036785665.1 of Chirona hameri. Lineage (NCBI taxonomy): Eukaryota > Metazoa > Arthropoda > Thecostraca > Balanomorpha > Balanidae > Chirona > Chirona hameri. Next base: position 26,930 of record JAXIVJ010004906.1, read on the forward strand.
GGCTCTCTGTATGTTCAAGCCTTTGCGTAAAAAGTTATTTCGGTACCGACTCTGTACCGCACTGATGAGGTCATCCGCCTTGTTGACCGCAGGTCCATTCCATCGGATCTCCAGTTCCTTGGCAGCATTTTCGTGGGCCAGCTGCCTGTGGTCGCCATAAATGTCCTCTATGACGCTGCCCATACTTTCCACAACCGACTCGGCGGGAGCTAGAAGTCACGTCCTAGTGACTAGATCTACGTACGGTCTCAGGTCTGCATTTACCTTGCTCTCACGTACCAGACCCAGGTAAAGTTTTTTATCAGGACAGTTGTCCGGCAGCTCCCTCAGGTATCGCCAGGCCGCCACTATCGACTTGACAGGCGCGTCAGCGGACTTGGGGATCAGCTTCTGCCTCATCAAGTTCTCTACTGCCGATCTCACCATAATCAAACTTGACTTGTGAATCATGCTCCTCGCCCTGTTCAGCCTGCCCACGAGGCTGATGTCGTCCATGGCGAGAGCAAGCTGGTCATTCGCTGCTCCGACGTCTCGCCGCTTTGAGTGCTCGCCACGCATTCGTTTCCGACACTTGCTCAGCAGGGTTTGCACGTAGTCAGAAACCTGACGAGCCTGCAGATTAAAGATACATATTTAAACGTAATATACGGCTACCAACGTTTCCCACAAACTCAAAGCTTTACTTTTTGTCCTAATTAATCACAAAAAATCGTGAAATTACCTTCGAAATTTAAACTAACCGACTTAACCCGCCATTGTCCGGGGGGGTGCGTTTAACGCACCACCACTGACGAATTTTCGTAATAGCTCAAAAACCAATAGCGCTATCAACGTGAAACTTCGGGTACCTTCTTCTAAATCATGTTTACGTCTTCTGTGAAAAAAAACAATTTCGTCGAAAAAAATAGAGTTATATCGAATTTTGTGACGTCACTACACAAGAGTTTTACACCAAAATCAGCTAAAATGTAACAGGCCGTACAAATGCCATATTTGGACCAAAATGAAATCCAAAAACGTCAAAACATGGTAAATAGCAAGGGCTACAACATGGCTATCTCGAAATGTCAACAATTTGGTTTTGGACCCCCAAAAATGCACACACAAAAAAAAATGGGGGGATGCCAACAGAATCAAATTTTTTCAAAGATATTCAAAAAGCCGGAATAAATGTCAGAGAACCACATATATGAACCTACCATACCAAATTTCAGAATGATATCACCATTTGTGACTGTCTTATGGCATATAAAGTATGGGTAACTCATGAAGTCATATTTAAAAATTGCGTTTCTTGGCTGTTGTTGACCAGATACAGACAAATAAATGGCACCACTGTATTTCTGAGACAAAACTGGTCTAGCAACATGCCTTTTTTGTTTATATTTTTCATTTTAACATTTTGACCTTCGGTGACCTGAACTTGAGCTGAAATTGACATTTACTTCAGGTAAATGAAGTCAGGTGGTAAAATGACTATCACTATCGAATTATACGTGGAAAATAACTAATAAAACATGTGATGCATGACTTCCGTAGATATGTTGAGCATAGTGACCTTTTGTGACCTGACCTTGACCTTGGTCAACAATCTCACTTCAGCTCATGCGGGATGTGTATCATACCTTTGGCAGCACTTTGGGTGAAACTGGTCGCAATCGAAGGCTTTGAATGGAAAGTATGGCCCATAAACTCAAATACGCCGATGTTGACCTTTGACCTGACCGTGACCTGACATTTGACCTCACTTTGACATTTTTTAGCATGCTTAAGATTTGTCTCATCGAGAGCTTTCGATTGCCGCCTTGTGCGTCTCACTGCGATCATTGGTTCGGAAGATAACCAGGGGGGCTTTTACCCCCCCCCCCCCCCATCAATGGCGTTCTGCTGAGACCCCAGTCAATGCCGGGTTAATACAAATCGATGTAGCAGGTAAGTGGTAACCACGAATGATATCAAACTGAGCGAGGTGAAGTATACGGAACAATAATGCGAGGGTGCGTTCAACTATTCCACGCTTCACAGCCACACATACACACAAACACACACGTATATAAACCTACCAGATCATCTCTGAGCGGAGCATGACGTGCCAGCGCTGGCCAGAGGACTTCGTCGTGGTCCAGGTCTTCAGTGACAGACGTAAGCATGTCCTCTAGCCTGTTCATCTCAGCATCGAAGGACGCCTTCCGCTCCCAAGGCAGTTTCTGAAGGTCTTGTTGTACTCGGCTGCATTCCGCCAGCACACAGTACATGTCGCTGAGTGCGGCGACGCGCGCGGAGAACGTCTGACCTGTCAACCAGATTAAAGCCGCACACGTAAGCCAGAAGGCCAGTGCTATTTCGAAGAAGTTAGATGCTGACACGATGTAATTGAAACGTAAAATGAATTTTTTTCTTAGCTTTGTGCATGCAAAATTGTCCTTTATCACTTCGAAAAACACTATGTATAATAAAAAGTTATCTACAAAGCCAAAACAAAATTAAGACATAAGGCTTGGCTGGCTGGTTACGAGCTGGCAAATACTGTCTGTCAGTCGAAAATTACTGTTACAGGACCATACATTATCTGAAGGTATCGTTCGTTGACCACTGACCTTTAAGGTGTGCCAGATCGCGCTCCGCGTCTGGGCCGCCGTCTCCTGCGTCAACTTGTTCAGCGAGGAGGATAGTCACCAGGGTCTTGTTTTGAATGAAGGTCTTGATAGTTTTTTTCCGCATGGGCAGCAAACCTAGTCTCGGACCACAGTTTGGGACGGGCGACTTTCACCTTCCGCTGTTCTCCAGCTGCCAGCAGCACTTCCAGTCCCTTGCCAGTGGTGTGCCTTTTGGTCACTGACGTCATGACACTCACAGCTTCACCGACCCACGGGTGCTGTTGTCGTGCATCCTTGTCTGCCAACTCCAGAAGATGGCCCGCGTCCCACAGAGCGGGAACACGCGGCGTTGGCGAGGTTGTGGAGTCAGCAGCAGACATGATCCGCAGCAGTTTTGGTGGCACGCTGTTCACCAAGTACTGTCCGTCAGTACATATGGCGGCGAGTTTGTCGGGGTGCGTCACACCAACCGTTGCCAGCGAAGACGCGATCTCCTTGGCCAGACCTTCGCCAGTGTGGTCCAGCACCACTGGGGCACCGATCACAAAGGATTGGATGATGCGATCCACTGGTGCGTCTTGCACTACAGCTATGATGGCAGTGATATCCACCGTCCTTCTCGCGATGGTCACCTTGTCCACACACAGCAAAACACATGGCTGCTTCGCTATAAATTCAGCCAGCTTGGTGTGCATCACACTGCTGACCTGTGTCCTGAGGTTGGCGATGAACCCTGATGAGTGGTTCAGGTCTCCTATGTTTACCTTGTTCTTGTGCTGCAGCACGACCAAGTCCTCAAACGTTGCACGAGGCAGTGCCTTTTTCAGGACCAGATATCCAGTCCGCATTACATGCCGTGATGCCAGCTGGTTTGCATCGAACCGTCCCTGAGTCAGACGCGAGATCTGATCAGCTCGCGCAGCATTTCGCGCATGGTGTGTCCCATTGAAATGGTCCCGGATCGACGTTCTCAGAGTTTTGAAGCGTGTTGGTAGTGTCTGTTTTTTCGAAAACCTTGATCCACCACTGAAATCGTAGTGGAAAACCCCCAGTCGCACCTCCGTCGCGGTCGGGTAGCGGGGGGCACATACCTTACACAAGAGGACGTTCTCCTCTGGTAAAGACACCAGCTGTTCTTCCGTAGCTTCTATCAGCTGGTTCACACTGCGTCCTGAACGAAACAGAAGGTCACGTACCTCATCATCATTCGAGGTACAGGGTGCGTGTTCTTGTTTTTCTAAAAGTTTTAGAATCCTGTCAGTTTTCTCTTCATTTGATATCATTCTGTTCAGAACAGATTCCAGCCACGAAACTGGCACACCGAATCCTGGGGCCCCGTTGACTGTCGGCCTGTGTAGCGGCGCAGCAGGTCCGCGCGCGCTCGAGGTACTTGGGGACGCGGGCCCGTTGCTATTGGCGGCGGCTGCCGGGGTCGCGGGTCCATTGCTGCTGGCGGCGGCGGCCGGGGTCGCGGGTCCCGGTCCATTGCCGATGGCGGCGGCCGGGGTCGCGGGTCCCGGTCCATTGCCAATGGCGGCGGCCGGGGCCGCGGGTCCATTGCTGCTGGCGGCGGCGGCCGGGGTCGCGGGTCCCGGTCCATTGCCGATGGCGGCGGCCGGGGCCGCGGGTCCATTGCTGCTGGCGGCGGCGGCCGGGGTCGCAGGTCCCGGTCCATTGCCAATGGCGGCGGCCGGGGCCGCGAGTCCATTGCTGCTGGCGGCGGCGGCCGGGGTCGCGGGTCCATTGCTGCTGGCGGCGGCGGCCGGGGTCGCGGGTCCCGGTCCATTGCCAATGGCGGCGGCCGGGGCCGCGGGTCCATTGCTGCTGGCGGCGGCGGCCGGGGTCGCGGGTCCCGGTCCATTGCCAATGGCGGCGGCCGGGGCCGCGGGTCCATTGCTGCTGGCGGCGGCGGCCGGGGTCGCGGGTCCCGGTCCATTGCCGATGGCGGCGGCCGGGGTCGCGGGTCCCGGTCCATTGCCAATGGCGGCGGCCGGGGCCGCGGGTCCATTGCTGCTGGCGGCGGCGGCCGGGGTCGCGGGTCCCGGTCCATTGCCGATGGCGGCGGCCGGGGCCGCGGGTCCATTGCTGCTGGCGGCGGCGGCCGGGGTCGCAGGTCCCGGTCCATTGCCAATGGCGGCGGCCGGGGCCGCGAGTCCATTGCTGCTGGCGGCGGCGGCCGGGGTCGCGGGTCCATTGCTGCTGGCGGCGGCGGCCGGGGTCGCGGGTCCCGGTCCATTGCCAATGGCGGCGGCCGGGGTCGCGGGTCCATTGCTGGTGGCGGCGGCGGCCGGGGTCGCGGGTCCCGGTCCATTGCCGATGGCGGCGGCCGGGGCCGCGGGTCCATTGCTGCTGGCGGCGGCGGCCGGGGTCGCGGGTCCCGGTCCATTGCCAATGGCGGCGGCCGGGGCCGCGGGTCCATTGCTGCTGGCGGCGGCGGCCGGGGTCGCGGGTCCTGGTCCAGTGCTGCTGCTGGCGGCGGCTAGGGCCGCGGCTTCGCGTAGCTGTACGTCAGATGCGTCCGCAGGCAGGCCAGTCGATAAGGTCCCACCTGATGTCTGCTGTCGGCAGAAATATCTACGTTGAAATATGGGCCACAAACTTTGGTATTCCACTCAATATGATAGCAGACCTCTATGATAATATCAAAAGGTCGTTTGATGATGAGCCTTCGGAATGCTATTGGATTGTATGACCTGAACATCATAACTTTATAATTATTTAGAGATGCCACTGGCTGAAAATGGCATTTAATCAAATTAACAATCTGCTATACAGGAAAAAAGGCACAGCCAAATTTTATGTCAACTAAAAAATGAGTATTGAAAGTGGAAGTGTTGACAGTAATGTCCACTTTCTGCCAAAGAACATAGTGTCACCCATTATATTTTTGTGATTTTTTTTTTTTTTTTTGATATTTTTCCTTATATATGAGAACCAGAAAAAAAGGAATGCAATGCTTGAAACTGGTTAGCATAGCAGTGTATTTTTACAGATGTAATTAAAACATTTGCCCTGTACTGAAAATTGTAAGCAAAAATAGCTAAAGTTGGCACCTAGAAATAATATAAGATGAACCACATGACCAAGTGTGTAGCTCCTATAGGTTCCCCCAACAAACACTTGCCAACCAGTCTACAGAAACAGATTGAAGGATTGGGACAAGTTCAAACATGGTGGTTCACATATGTGGTTAATTTATGTAAAATCAATAAAAATGGAAACATACATATATATGATCCTTAAAACATTGTTACAGTAATACTGTTTCAGTATAAATGAATGTAGCCACTGGGACTGCATGCATTTGCACAATTTACCAGTATTTTATTTACTTCAACATACAACATACAACATTTACTTTTTCGAATTTATCTACTTTACCATGAGCAAAGGCTATATAAACACGATTTATGAAATTCACCAGTATACTTGAATTGTTAAGAATCGTTAAATGTTTTGATTCAATCAGCCTTGATTTGATGCGGGTTTTGATTCAATCACGATTCACGAATCAAAAGATGGTGGTGAATCAATAATTTTTTGATTCAAGGAATTTGGATTGAATGATTCCAATTGATTTTATCAGTCAAATCAATGACCAGTCTGCCATTAACCAGACTGGTTATTGATTTGACTTTGATTGAATCAAGTGGAATTGTTCAATTAAAATCCCTTGAACCAAAGAAGAATTGATTCAACACCGGATTTTTTTTAGTCATGAATCATGAATGAATCAAAACCCGCATAGAAACAAGGCTGATTGAATCAAAAAGACTGTGCAATGCTATTTCAATAGTCAAACGTGATTTGATAAAAAAAAAAATGGATTCTTTGAATTGGAAAGAATAATTTCTCAAAATGGTTATCCATGAATCAAACGGTGATTGAATCATTCATATTCCGAAATCAATCATGATTGAATCCTTTAAAAAAAAAGTGAATCAATAACAAGTCTGCTGGGCATAAACAGTGTTGGATTTTTTTCTTCATTTCATGACCTAGTTAGTGCGGAATGAAATGTTATTGTTATTGCAAACTAAAATTAATAAATATCCAGCCACTGGTCCACTGAAGTCCTCTGCTATCCCAGCTGGTAACAGTGGGGCTGGCGTCACCGTCGCGGCCGGGCAATCAAATCAAGGTTCGTGATTTGACCTATCACCGTTACTATCACCGTTGTTGGTCTGGAGTCATGGGGGAAGCTTAATGACGTCACCAGATTCTGGTTACGAGCGAATTTTAGGCAGACCTGATCGGACTTAATGGCTACGAGCAGTAGGTTTCGTCGCGATCAGACTTAATGGCTACGAGATGTAGGCCGGCCCGATCGGACTTAATGGCTACGAGCTGTAGGCCGACCCGATCGGACTTAATGACTACGAGCTGTAGGCCGACCCGATCAGACTTAATGGCTACGAGCTGTAGACCGACCCGATCGGACCTAATGGCGGGGTTGGTTAGATTAGGTTAGTTAAGTTTAATTAATTCCGATCAGTTCGGCCTACCGCTCGTAGCTATTAAATCGGGGCGGCCTAAGATTCGCTTGTATCTGGTGACGTAATAAAGCTTCCCTATGACTCAAGACCAACAACAGTGATAGTAGCCTTGAACCTTTATTTGATTGCCCGGCTGCGACGGTGACGCCAGCCCCACCGTTACCTCCCAGCCTACAAAACAACATATTGTGGCAAAATCTGACAATGGCAAGGTTTCAAAAACTGAGCAACACTAAAAGAGGTCAAGGTGAGGAAGCACTCAGTGTACTCACTACTTACCATATAAACAGGGCACCAGTTTGCGAAGCGCTCGCCTGGCGCAAAGCCACTGCCTTTGATCCTGATATCTGTCCGTTGCAACTCTGGATGCACGCGCTTCACGTGGCGGTTCAGGGAATAGCTGTAACTGAACCACTTGCAACCAGGCACACCACATCCTATCAGTTCCCTCGACGGCCACTTCGATTTAGTTTTCTGTTGCTTCGGCATAGTCTCTGCCTTCACTATGCGTGCGCAGGCACAACTATGACCCAGAATCACGACGCAAATTGTACAACACCTTCGGACCAGGGCAGCACCGAACACACCATCAAATCTTGCAAAGAGAAAGTTGAAAGAGAAAGGCGATATAAGTACTCTGAGAAAGACCGATGCCAACTTTTGAAATGATTCTGGAAGAGGAACTAACGGCGAGAAATGTAACTAACATATCAATGGCCATGACTGATCATCAACCTGATAAAATCTTTCAACATTAGCTTTTGAAAATTATTTCCTAATTCAAAAATATGTTATTTATAAATATATTGCCTGAAATTGTGTGATACTATGTGATACCAAAACCATTCGATTGCATTCTTGAACATCTTGAAATAGAGGTTGGTTGCCAACTCAAGTGATACAATACATCCGAAAATGCATGAGGTTTTTCATATACAGGTTGGATCACTCAAAATAGACCATAGACATGTCTCTAAAATACAGGGCTATGTTTTTCACATGCAGAGTTTTTTTTTTTAGTACCAAACGCAGAAAATCGTGTGATATCCGCTGATACCTGGTGCTTGGTTGGTATGTAAGTACCTCTACTTTCGATGAATTGGTACTTCATGCCCATTGGACTTGGACCATTACTATCTTACTCGTCGCGTGATTGGACCCGGGGTTTGTGGCCGGAAAGATAATGGTCCACTAAATTCGCGAAATGAGTCGTCGCACAGCGAGCGACACATGACGATGTTTAGGTGTATTAAAGAGCTAATAGCTTTCATATTAAGTCCGTGTCTTGATGTCTCTTTTCACGCACAACGTTTCCTAAAATTGCTACACGGATTGGCTGTGTCATCAACCAAAAATGCTACACACCATAGCATGCAAGAAGGCACTTTTTTGTCCTCTGCTTGCAAGTACCGGTCGTTAAAAGTGTGGAACGCGAATCAACTATAACTTGAAATATCTTTCGGTAGGAAAGTTTTCATGCAAAATGTGATGAATTTACAATATATTTTGGTTTCGTCTGGCGATTTCAAGTGCTAACTCCATTTTTGTGGGAAAAGGTCATTATTTCCCTTTAACGTCGGGAAGTAATTCATTCACCACAACCCGTTTTTCGATCTGCTCTACAAATCTGCTATCTCATTCCAAAGCCCCATGTTAAAGGTGAACTATTCCCTTTAAGGAATGGATCGTCGAAACTTTTTTAAAAAAAACTTTTTAAAACTTTTAAAAAGTTTCGCACAATAATATTTCGTGAAAACGGCTATTAGCTGCGTTTGTCTGAGGACGGGTTAGCCAATCAGTCTAAAATGTCCAGGATTCAGCTGAAGATGTACAATAGCCCACTGCAATACAGGTCATCAGACTATGAGTTGAATGGCTGATGGGTCACTCGGCCAGTTCGCTGTGCGTGGTCGATGGTCGCGCGACACAGCAGCTTCTGTAGATCTACTTCTTATAGATCACCCGCGGCGCGCTGCTACGGGCCGAACAAAGCAGACCGGCCGCAGTAATACGCTGCTACGGGCCGAACAAATCAGACCGGTCGCAGTAATACGCTGCTACGGGCCGAGCAAAGCAGACCGGCCGCAGTAATACGCTGCTACGGGCCGAGCAAAGCAGACCGGCCGCAGTAATACGCTGCTACGGGCCGAACAAAGCAGACCGGCCGCAGTAATACGCTGCTACGGGCCGAGCAAAGCAGACCGGCCGCAGTAATACGCTGCTACGGGCCGAACAAAGCAGACCGGCCGCAGTAATACGCTATTCATCAGGAGTATGCCATTAGTGTTGAGCGCTAGAGAATAGCGGACTGACAAACCGGGCCAGTATCGACATATACACGGCTGTGAATACCCTACGAAGGATCACTCCCGTAGGGTATAGGGTGGCACATACATAGTGAATGGAGCACTAACAAAGTAGATCAGTGTTGCTACCTGCGCAGTGTGAATGTGTGATCATTAGGTTAGTTGATATCCAAGATCAAATCAACTTTGTCCTTTATAGGACTGTTTGAGAATTTGTGCTAAGCAAATGCAAAGAATCGGTAAATTGAGTAGAAAATATTCCGTGTGGCACTGTAACACCTGGCAGTGTGTTACATTTTTACCAGGTAAAATGTACAGGGTAACAACTTGAATTTAACATAACCTTTAACATTGGAGCGCATTTAACTGGAACTGGAAGCTTGGATGGAAAACCGATTCATGAGTTAAAATTTTGTATTTTTGTTTTGTTTTTGCTGAAATCTGCCGATAACACTGCCCAGAGGCATTGCAGCGAATCTGGAGCTTTCGCCAGAGGTTTAGAAGCGTTTGTTGAGCAGGTATGCTGTACGGCATCACACGAGAGCACGGTGTTACAGTAGGTATGCATTGCAGGCTGTAAAAACTAGCTGCGCTCCATCTGTGTATTGTTATCAAATAGTGGTTCCAGGTATAATGGCTCCATAACCTGACAGTGCTAATGCTTTGATGGGCAAAGTCAATATTTTATCAAAATCATTACAAACGACTATAAAAGAATGATCGGATAGTTTGTATTCGTTGTTTTTGGCCTTGTCCTTATGTACAGCTGTCAGTCATTGTATTACTGTTATCAATATTATCGCATCATCATACTTATCATCATTCCTTGTTATCACTCAAACTGATTCATGACAAAATCTGGGTTTGGAAGTAGCAACATACAATTGAGTGTAATTCAAAATCGTAGAAAGATGATAAACATGTTTACATGTTTTTCAGAGTTCGAAGATTTCCACTGGGCCGTCGCTCGGAAAGTGAGAGGAGCTTGTTTGCGTGTGTGCGTGCGTGCGTGCGTGCGTGCGTGCGTGCGTGCGTGCGTGCGTGCGTGCGTGTGTGTCCAACGGAGCATATTGGCACGTGGAGCCCAAACGGCTGGACCGATTTCGACGCGGGTGGCACTGTTCGATGCGGAAAAAACGGCGGACAGATGATGGTACTATTTTCAGGTCAAT
>JAXIVJ010004906.1:47500-75000 GCA_036785665.1 Chirona hameri
GTGCACTGGTAAGCTTCACTGCCTGTATACTGGTAAGCTTCACTGCCTGTGCACTGGTAAGCTTCACTGCCTGTGCACTGGTAAGCTTCACTGCCTGTGCACTGGTAAGCTTCACTGCCTGTATACTGGTAAGCTTCACTGCCTGTGCACTGGTAAGCTTCACTGCCTGTGCACTGGTAAGCTTCACTGCCTGTGCACTGGTAAGCTTCACTGCCTGTGCACTGGTAAGCTTCACTGCCTGTGCACTGGTAAGCTTCACTGCCTGTGCACTGGTAAGCTTCACTGCCTGTGCACTGGTAAGCTTCACTGCCTGTGCACTGGTAAGCTTCACTGCCTGTGCACTGGTAAGCTTCACTGCCTGTGCACTGGTAAGCTTCACTGCCTGTGCACTGGTAAGCTTCACTGCCTGTGCACTGGTAAGCTTCACTGCCTGTATACTGGTAAGCTTCACTGCCTGTATACTGGTAAGCTTCACTGCCTGTGCACTGGTAAGCTTCACTGCCTGTGCACTGGTAAGCTTCACTGCCTGTGCACTGGTAAGCTTCACTGCCTGTGCACTGGTAAGCTTCACTGCCTGTGCACTGGTAAGCTTCACTGCCTGTATACTGGCGTGTCACCGACTCATGTCAGCAGTCAGGGCAGACTGACCAGTGACCGCTGCAGCTGGCTGACCAGTGACCGCTGCAGCTGGCTGACCAGTGACCGCTGCAGCTGGCTGACCAGTGACCGCTGCAGCTGGCTGACCAGTGACCGCTGCAGCTGGCTGACCAGTGACCGCTGCAGCTGGCTGACCAGTGACCGATGCAGCTGGCTGACCAGTGACCGCTGCAGCTGGCTGACCAGTGACCGCTGCAGCTGGCTGACCAGTGACCGCTGCAGCTGGCTGACCAGTGACCGCTGCAGCTGGCTGACCAGTGACCGCTGCAGCTGGCTGACCAGTGACCGCTGCAGCTGGCTGACCAGTGACCGCTGCAGCTGACTGACCAGTGACCGCTGCAGCTGGCTGACCAGTGATCGCTGCAGCTGGCTGACCAGTGACCGCTGCAGCTGGCTGACCAGTGACCGCTGCAGCTGACTGACCAGTGACCGCTGCAGCTGGCTGACCAGTGACCGCTGCAGCTGGCTGACCAGTGACCGCTGCAGCTGGCTGACCAGTGACCGCTGCAGCTGGCTGACCAGTGACCGCTGCAGCTGGCTGACCAGTGACCGCTGCAGCTGACAGACCAGTGACCGCTGCAGCTGGCTGACCTGTGACCCACTTTGTCATGGGCTGACCCGGGATGCAGCGCAGCTGAATAGTGACATCGGTGCAGACTGACGTCATTGAAGTATCTTCCGGCGGGCAGGAAAATCGTGAAAGCGTCCGGTCGTAACGTGTTCAGGTCAATATTGCAGCCAATGGAGACGTCGTTGTGCCATCGACCGAGCTGCAAACGTCCGGCGTATGGTCGTTACCGTTCATCACACTGCGCCATTACCTGGTGGCCATGCTTGGTAAGGGGCAGACAGCTGTAATTGACCTTAACAGTGGCTAGTATTTCTTCAGGGATACTACAAGCTGCATTGCAATAAAATATAACGATCTTAGTTTGGTGTGTTTCAAATGAATATAACACCTTGGGAAAAGTACGTGGAATAATGGAAAAGAGGGTCCTGATTACAGTTATATGCAATACCATTCGTTTTTGCGAAAAAGTAGCAATTTGTTGTAATTTGAAAAATATTCATATTTTTGCATGTGACGTCACAAGAATCGTCACCAAAACGAGTTGTAATCACGATATTTGTCCATTTAAAATAAAACCCAATAAACCCAACGGTTTTTGCTTTGAAACTCAGCAACTAGGTCGTTTTTGAAGGAAAAATGTCAGATTTGGAGATTTATCAATACTCCCGACAATCTGGCTATCTCAGTTAAAACACTAATGTTAAAGGTGTTATATTCCCTTCAATGCAATACCAGTAGCGCCTTTCAGAACATGTTTTAGATATTGTTGTATTTGTCATAGTGTCAGGCAACAAATGAGGGATGTAAAATGCATGACGGCCTGCTACCATGAATGAGCCATGCTATTTACCTTTGTCAAATATAAAGCTAACGGCAACTTTTCCTGTTATTTGCCTGTCTTCGACGCCGAGAAATGAGGCTTAAGTTTTATGTCGTCATTGTTCAGCAGGGGCTCCGCCACGTGGGGGGACAGGGGGGACGTGTCCACCCCCCCCCCCATTCTTTAGCCAGCGGGGATAATCCCCCAATTTTCCCTCACAAACAAAAATAAATAAGTGTTCAGTTGTACTCACAGGTGTTGATTTATATACTTTTGGGGTGGCCCTCGCCTCCCCCCCACAATGTTGAGTTCGCCCCCCTCCCCCAATGGTGCTCTTCCTCAAATATTTGTTCTGGCCACTGGCGTATCCAAGGGGCCCGGAAAGGCCAAGCCCCCAAAAATGCCTGAAGTCGACCAAAAATGACGCATTTCCTAATTTAAGCGAAAATCTACGCAACTTTAACCAAGGAATTTTTGTTTTGATGTGTGAGATGATAGCTGATGCCATTGTGAGAATAATAAGTTGAAGCAATATGATCATAATATGGCAGAAATATCTTTATTATATACGAAATATACTAAAGGAAAAGATCCGAGCTTTCGTGGCTAGCACATTATCAAGGATGAGTTTTGTACATGCTTTTGAAAAATCTAACACACATCTAGCGCACGTTCCAAATTGCGGTGGGGTACTCATATCAATCTCGCATAATACACGTGCAGACACACATACATATACACTTCACACGTCTCGGTGTTTCGAATAGCGGTGGGGTTCTCATATTCAATCTTGCATAATACATGTACAAACACACATACCTATACACTTCACACTTCTCGGTGTTTCATAACAACCCACAGACGGAAAGCCAGGCCATATCACCCATTGAAATCACCATATGTGGTGACTTCAAAACGCGATACGACCCGACCTCCCGTCCGTGGGCCGCTATGAAATAAGAACCTAGAGAACATCCCCACCCTGGGAGGTGGTAAAAACTGGGAGGTGGACCCTGGGAGTTGGTAAAAACTCATCCAAATAAAACGCAGCTGTTACGTTTTTTGGCGCGGCTTCGAAGCAAAACAAACTGCGCCGCCGGAGCCGGAACCGCAAAAAAAAGGTGTGTATTTGTGTATTAACGCCAAGGAAGTTTTGTTTAAATCACCTATTGGCGTATGAAGAAGCGAAATTCGATGAGTTGTAGAATTGTGTGATTTTTGGGGATTTGCCCCCCCCCCCTCCCAAAAAAAAAAAACGTTTTACCGTACTGACATAACCATTATTCACGTCAAAGCGTAGTTTGTGAGATGTGAGATTAACCGCAATAGACGACGTTATAAGACGATATAGACGATTGATAGGCGTTACCACTTTAGGGTGTGTGCGCCTCGTTTTTCATTTAACACGCGCAGTGGAGGGTGATGGCACTTTTGTGCCCCCCCCCCCCCCCCCCACATGTTTTTCGTGAATATTTCGAAAGCGAATGGGAGCAGGGCGGTGTTTGTTGGGTGACATTAACGCCAACGCAATAGCGGATCGTTTGATGCAAAAATATCTAAATCGGTCCATACATTTTTGAGTTATATGGATGTTTAGTCCAAGATGGCGGCCAGAATCGTGGTCGGCAAATCGATATCTTCGGAACCAACAGTCGGATCGGGATGATTCAAACGCCATTCGGTAGACAATGTCAATGTTCATTCCCGGAAACAATTTTGGGCACATGGTTGGTGACCTGTGACGTCACAGAGGTCAAATAAAAAAATATGTGACATTTGGCCAGATTTGACATTCATGACCTCGTTTGACCTTGAAGATATTGACTGAAGGTCAATACAATTTTACAAAATGTAGATAATCATAGCACCTACCTACCATGTAAGTTCCATTATCATACTTTCGGAGATCTTAGGGGGGGCACTAAAGTGCCCCCCCCCCCCTTCTCCACTGCGTGTTAGTGGCATACCCCTCTCCACTGCGCATGTTAAAGGGATACTGTACGGGTCGGATCTTTACAGATTAAAATGATAAATAAATGATGAATCAAGGAGTGTACCGACTAAATGTATTTATCTTCACCTAAAGAAATTGTTTTTGAGTCGGAAATGAATCGCCTAAAAAAACGCTGAAACGGTTAAGTGGAGTGACAGCTCTGGAGGTCAGAGTGTAGCCATCGGGAGGCCACAGTGGGTCCAAAGTAGGCCAGAGTGGGCTCTCTGGAGGACGAGGTGGGCGCTCTGGAGGAATGAGTGGGTCCTCCGGAAGTCACAGTAGGCCATCCGGAGATCAGAGTGGGCCCTCTGGAAGGAGGCCAGAATGGGCCCTCTGGAGGACATTCTGGCCGAAGGAGTCGAAGGAGCAGAGTGGGCTATTTGAATGCTTGAGTGGACTCTATGGAGGCCAGAGTGGGCCCTATAGAGGTCATAGTGGGCCCTATAGAGGTCAGGGTGGCCCCCTGGAGGCCAGAGTGGGCCCTCTGAGACCAGAGTGGGCTCTCTGAGACCAGAGTAGGCCCTCTGAGACCATAGTGGGCTCTTTGGAGGCCAGAGTGGGCTCTTTGGAGGCCAGAGTGGGCCATCTGTAAGCCAGAGAGTATAAGCCCTCTGGAGGTCAGGGTTGGCCCCTGGAGGCCAGCCAGAATGACTCTCTGAATGCCAGATGGGACCCTCTGGAGGCCAGTGGGCCCTCTGAAGGTCAGAGTGAGCCCTCTGGAAGCCAGAGTGGGCCCTCAAAAGGCTGGCCAGAGTGGGCCCTCCGGAGACCATGGTGACCCTCTGGCAACCAGATTGTGCCCTCTAGGGAGTGGCCAGAGTTGGCCCTCTGGAGGTCAGAGTGGGCCCTCTGGACGTCACTGAGAAAGCCCTAGTCGATCTGAGGAAGCACGTAGCTTGGCCTGAAGAAGTCTAGCATATTTTTTTTTAGATTGAGGTCGAAGTTTAGGGGCTAGCATCAGAGTTTTTGAAATTGCGATTGGAGCTTCAATCCACAACCAATAGCTTAGTCAAGGGGGGGGGGGGGTCAGGAGATATGACCCCCTCCTGAAGAGCAGACTTGTGCACAATATCTTGATTCCAGTGAAATCGAATCCGATTCCAGAATCGATTCTGTTTGTACTGGAATCGGAACCGGATTATATTCTTTTGGCATCTGGGTGGAATCAGAATCAGGTGAAATCAATCATTTTAAGAAAATTATGGAATCGGAATCGGAATAGATGGCTATTTCAAGCGATTCCGTTTCATTTTCTGGGGAAAAAATCACTCTGGCCATGAATGTAAGCTGCCCTGAAGGAAATTTGTTCCGATGAGCATGAATTGCTGCAGCAAAGCTAGGCGATGATTTGTTACCTAATGAGAGTCAAAACATGCTCAGTAATTCTACTTTTAAGTGGAAACATAGGTACAATGATATTCACTTATGACAATGTTATGTTTATTGTACCGTACATGCCATAATATATATTTCAAGGCATTGATTTCCCCATGTACCTATCATATTACAAATAGCAGCTTGAAATATGTCTATGCACCTTGGTTATAGGTAAGTCTAGATATTATATATCGTTTTGAACCTTCGTTAGACTTGGCCAGAGCGAACCTTCGTTAGACTTTTTTGAACTATCCCGATTTTGCAGCACAGGCCAGTTTTTCAACAAGCTTCATGAAGTGATTTGAAGTTTTGTATATCAAAATATCCATATTAAATATAGCTGTGTAATATATTGAATATGTCGATTCGTGTCATTCGTGTGATTCGTGTCATTTGTATAAAATGTAAGAATGATCGGACATTTTGTATGTAATAAAATTTGAATCAATGGAATCGGATTCGGAATCAAGCTTTTTAGGTTCCCTGGAAGCGGATTCGTAATCGATTCCTCTAATATAATATCTATTGGAATCAGAATCGGAATCAGGCCCAGCTGGCTTGGAATAGAATCGGACTCGATTCCGCTGAAGCGGAATCAAGCACAAGTCTGCTGGAGGGTAACCGAGGTCGGCTTGAGGGGCCTTTGATCGGCCTGAGAGGGCCCTCGGTCGGCCAGAGAGGGCCACTACATATTTGATCCACCCTGGCAAGGTGGGTTCGAGACGCTTCGGCGCTCGCTATTTTCTCCTGGCGGGATGACCTGCGGCCGGTTGCAGCGGCCATGTTCAAGGTCACGAGCCGGGCGGATCGTCCTCATTAGTTAGGGGACGTTAAACTTTCGCCTCTAAATTCTGACGGTGACTGAAATTGTGCGATCGGATGATGGGTCAGGGCCAGCCCAACAAGCTTAGATAGGCGTGGGTTCTGATCTCGGAATTCCATCCCATCAAAATATTTATAACACAAAACAAAACAAAACAAAAAACGAAAAAATGGTCGGTCGTATGCTCGGCCATACACTTTGGTTTGGACGCCGTACGACGCAAGACAAAACTCATGTAACTATTTATTTTTAGAACTGATTTAAAACAAACTACTTTGTACCTATTCCTTATATTTTTTCTTACAAACATCAAATGTATCATTTGCTGCCGATTTCAGTCGTTTGGGAAAGCCATGGCACTGATATTAACCCCTTGGATCCGCCTTTGTTTGGCCCCAAATCGTTTTGAAAAATTGACACCGCTGGCTGTACTTATTATTTGTTACCTCTCCCCTGTTGAACAAGCTTTCGCTGACGCTCCACTCTCCCGCTCAACTGCTTGTGGCTGACGCCCAACCCTCCCGCTCAATAAATTTTCGCTGACGTTCTACCACCCCCCCCCCCCACGCTCAACAACTTTTTCGCTAACGCTCAACTTCCCCACCCTCGGGCAACTACTTCTCGCTGACGGCGACCACTCGGCTAGATCCCGTCCCCCGTCCCCTCAATTTCAAAGGCGTGTCGGAGCCCCTATTGTTCAGCCCTTGGGTCAAATAATGATAATCAAACATCTTTTCATTTAAACATGGCCATTGTCAGCACTTTGTTCTTAATGAAACGGCACGGCCGATCGTATTGATATGTATTTATTTCGTGCCTTACTAAGAATGTACTAAAACACGCATACGGCCGGGGGTCTCAATTCACGGCGCCAAACACGAACGGCCGGGGGTCTGCGCCAAACACGAACGGCCGGGGGTCTGATGTGCGGTGCCCATATGGACCAACAGAGATGGGAACGTTGGAAAACGGGAGAAAGCGGCGGTCTGGTGACTTTTGCGCAATTATTGAATATCGCTAGATTTGGCAACACCGTCAACATTCCAATTTCGATCTGGCAACATGGGGCGATATCGTCAGGGGATCGTCCGAAAACTCCGCTTTCGACAAATGCGGCGCGGTTGGAACTGGAAGAGTATATCGATAAGGATAGGCTATCAGGACATATTTCCTTTTTTCGTCATCTTTGGTGGCCCAAAATAAGCAAAAAGGAAGCTTTTGGTGGCCCAAAATGAACAAAAAGGAAGCTTTGTGTCTCCTTTTACTTTTGGAGTATGGTGACTCGTGAGGGCGATGAAGATGGTCGA
This sequence comes from Chirona hameri, assembly GCA_036785665.1. Lineage (NCBI taxonomy): Eukaryota > Metazoa > Arthropoda > Thecostraca > Balanomorpha > Balanidae > Chirona > Chirona hameri. The sequence continues at coordinate 55,049 of JAXIVJ010004906.1, forward strand.
GATGGATGATGTTGCTGGTTCAGGCACCACCACATTCAGGCAGCCTATCACACCTGCAGAGAGGCTGGCATTGACTGAGGTGAGTAACCAACCTATCATTAATGGATTGATGTACAAGTTAAGGGACTCCATCAACAATGTAACACATTTGGTAAATTTTGCCCTCCGTTTGTTGTTTCCATTCATGGGTGGTCTGAAGCTATAATCAGTGGTCCTGGTATAAGATACAATTTAAACAAATAACTAGATGTGGATTGCTATTAAGTGTGACATATATTTGTGGTTCTCTTTCTATGCAGGTACCTGGCAAGTGGCCAGAGCCAGCGGGATATAGCAAGGTCCTTCCTGGTTGAACGAGCCACAGCAAGCAATATCATCAAGGTCTGTGCGTTGGGATGAGCTGGCAACGAATGAGATGAAGCCGCCAATGCAGGAAGGCTGGCTGGCCATTGCCAAAGAGTTTGGGGAGAGGTGGCACTTCCACACCGCTTGGGTATGTAAACACAAATGTTCCCTGCCCAGTGCTATGTTGTAACAAAGGTTGATTTTCACCCTGTTTATAAAGTCTTGGAATAGGTGTTGTAATTTTACATTAATAGCTGTACCTGTCTGGTGGCTGAGCAGTACGCTGAGCGGTACAGTGAGCTGTACGGCGTACACTGAGCAGTTCGCTGAGCTGTACAGTACGCTGAGCTGTATGGCGTACACTGAGCTGTACGGCGTACGCTGAGCTGTATGGCATACGCTGAGCTGTGCGCTGAGCTGTACGCTGAGCTGTACAGCGTACGCTGAGCTGTACGGTGTACGCTGAGCTGTGCGCTGAGCTGTATGGCGTATGCTGAGCCGAGTGTTGAGCTGTACAGCGTATGCTGAGCTGTGCACTGAGCTGTACAGCGTACGCTGAGCAGTATGCTGAGCTGTACGGTGTACACTGAGCTGCGCGCTGAGCTGTATGGCGTACGCTGAACAGTACACTGAGCTCTGAGCTGTACGGCGTACGCTGAACAGTACACTGAGCTGTGCGCTGAGCTGTACGCTGAACAGTATGCTGAGCTGTACGCTGAGCTGTGCGGTGAGCTGAGCTGTACGCTGAGCTGTGCGGTGAGCTGAGCTGTACAGTGAGCTGTATGCTGAGCCAACCTTGGAATTTTGGCCATTTTCTGGACTTTTGGGGTATACAAATAATGAATCTCTTCATGTTTTGTTCTTGGAATTTGCTCTTTTCACCTGATCTAACCAATATTGTAGCGAAAATAAAATTACATTTTCATCAATGATTTAATATCTATTACAAATCAGGAATTTGTACTTGCCAAGTACCAATCCAGTCTGATGGTACCAGTCCAGTGGTGCCAGTGACCAGTCTGATGTTTATAGCGCAGGTGTAGTAACATTTCATACTATATCTAATAGCATTGTGCTGTATCTGGTTTCAGGTGCGATAGATGGCAGGCACATCAATGTCCACCGACTCGTTGTCCTACATCGGCCCGGACGACGTGGACGTCGAGCACGACGGCCAGTTGCGAAGAGGCGCGTGACGGTTGCAGTCGGAGGCAGCTGGGCACTCGGGTGCCCCCGGCGGCTCGGCTCCAACAACACTGCTCTGGACGCTATGGCGCTGAGGGATCGCTTCGCGGATTAGTTCTCGTCACCGGAGGGGGTAGTACCCTGGCAGGATCCCGTGGTTCGTGGCGGTGAGCTGGGCATTTCAGAGTGATATCAAAAGTCGGAGTGGCCTAGCTGGCGCTGAAGCTGCTGCCGTCCGTGGTCTTATCAAAGCGGGATGGGCGCTACCCCGGTGTGACTGTGCGTGACTGTGCGTGACTGTGCCGCCGGCGGCGGCGCGCGGTCGAGTACAGCGGCAGCACTGAGGTCGGCTGCTGGTTCGACAGCGCTCGGCGCCCGCGGTGCCGCCACCGGCCGTCGGTGCAGCCAGCCTGGCTCCACCGCCGCGAGCAGGCCCGTCACGTGCTGAAGCTGGGACTTGCTGCTGATGGCTAGGACTGGTTTTGCTAATTGTTCGTACCTGAGTAGATGACGTTGAGTAGCGTCAAACGTTGCATTACTGCATGTATGCGAGAAATCGTGTTATCGTTTTGAAGACAGGAGGTCAGGAGTTTGCTCGCTAACACAATAAATGCGTTGATGTTACGGAAAACAGTGTTTATTGAGCGTACAAACAGGGCACAGCACAACAACGATCAATGAACTGGATTATCAGTGAATGGAAAGACTCACTAACTGGGTATCTTGGCAGTAATAAGCTCGCATGAATAAGTCCTCCTGAATCTCGCACGCGCGCCGGGGCGCGCCTTGCGCCATTAATATTTGTGTACCATTTCAATTTGGAGTTCATCCTGCTCTTCATCATCTGAAAACAAGTGGGTGGGAACTGGTGTAAGGTATTGAAATGCACATTAATTGGGGGGGGGGGGGGGTAACAGTTTGAAAATGGCAAATTGTTGATGAAAATGTAGCATGAAATGAAAAGTGTGACCTGTTTTAATGAAGTTGCCTTGCAATATCAATATCAAACTGTTCATTGATTCGACACTGATTGAATCGATTGGAATCGTTCAATCAAAATTCATTGAATAAAAAAATGATGGATTCACGACCAGATCTTTTGATTCGTGAATCGTGATTGAATCAAAACCCGGATCAAATCAAGGCTGATTGAATCAAAATATGTAACGATTCTTAACAATGCAAGTACACTGGTAAATTGTGCAAATACATGCAGTCCCAGTGGCTACATTCATTTATACTAAAATACTATTGCTGTAACAATGTTTTAATGATCATATATATGCATGTTAACATTTGTATTGATTTTACATAAATTCACCTCATATATTTAAATGTTGAATCAAACGTGAATCGATTACAAATTTTTTTTTGATTCTTTTAATTGGAAGGAATCAATTCTCAAAATTGTATCTGTGAATCGAACAGTGATTGAATCATTCAAATTCTAAAATGAATTATGATTGAATCGTTCTAAAATAGTTGAATCAATAACCAGTCTGAATTTATATCATTAACCTATAGGTAAATTATATAAAAATAATCAAATTCAGCCTGAGCCATTGGAATAGCATCAGGGTTCTGATTCATCAGAAGCAAATGTTTGGCTTCAACCATATTCAAATTTGAATTAACCTTCAACATTCAAATCAAACTCAAATAACCAAATGTACCCACCTCGATTATGTAGAAGAAAATGCAAACAGGAAACTTCACTTCCAACAGCAGGACAGATGGAACCGACAATAACGGACAAGAAAGTTCAACATTGTCCAACTTCTGCGCACCTCTCCACGTTCTGCCTACGCGAACAAAATGGTGTGAGAACGTCACCAAACCGCACGAAAACGCCACCCCGAAAACGCGTCAAATCGCCGGTGCCCATATCCACCGCCAGAAGTCGTAAAGTGTCAGCTGACTGCGCTTCGGTTATCCGCCGCTCTCTCCCGTTTCCGCGCGTTTGCTCACGTTACGACATCTAACGGTCCATATGGGCACCGCGCATGAGCAAAACACGAACGGCCGGGGGTCTGCGCCAAACACGAACGGCCGGGGGGGTGGATTTCAGCCCCCCCTAAGATCTCGAAAACCACGCAAGGTAGCGACAAGCGGAGAACGGCATTAGATGGCTCGAGACAAGTTCTATCGAAAGTATATCGGGCTGGTTTTATGTTAGCTCAATATTGAAGTCACCAGAGGTCACCAAAGGTCAGATTTGCCAGTTTTAGGACTTCGCTCCAGAAACACCAAGATATATCAGGAACTATGATAGCTAGGAACAAACGGAAAAAAGCAATGGAATGCTCTTGAACAATTAAATCGCCAAATTGTCCTCAAAATGTATCACAGGTCAATAGTTTTGGCTACAGAGGTCATCAATGGTCAAAAATACAATTTTTGGCAAAACTGTTTTTCGTAAATAACATTTTACCTAATAAAGAGAAGGCAATAATTTTGACGCCACCGTGTTTTTCTCGTCAAGGCACTTGCAATCATATTTGTGATGACCAGGTTACGTCAACATAGAAATTTGAACTCAGGTGAAGGTCAAGTGGTGACCCAAGTAAGTCAAGTTGCATATTGGGAGACGTGTCTCGATGAGAGAAACACATAAGTACTGGTTTCACTTCGCTATCTTCATTCTGTCGAGAGTTATAGACAAAAAGTGTTGGTGACCTCAAATGACATCGGCTGACCCTGTAGGGGTCACTGAAGAAAAACAAATGTACCTGGGTCATCATAAATGGCCTATGATAACATGATCCAGAAGGAATTAGGCTGCTATCATGCGTATCCTCGGAATAGGAAGCATTTTGATATTTCCCCATTGACTTATAATGGGGAGGTCACGAAATTAACCCGACCTAAGGTCACCGATATAAAAACAAATCTGAGATTTAAGAATTGTAGGTACCTATGACCCTAATACATTCTGTAAGTTTGAAACCGATCAACTAACAACTGTGACTTCGGTATGACCGAACACTTTTTGGAGACCTGGCCTGGTGACCTGACCTGAGATGACCCGAGGTAAAACAAAATCAGACTATGTGGATAATTGATGCCCAAACAGCTGTGCCAAATTTCGCGGCGCTGCACGCCGCCGTTTTGCCGCTATTCAGGAAAAAACCGCAGGGAGGGGCGGAAATCCCCCCGGCCATGCGCGTGTTAATATTGCATGCAAGTGAAGAAAATTAAAATGTCGAATTATCCAAAATGATTTGTTCCTACATTTGTTTGGCCTCAAGTATATTATATTAAGACAGCCGAGAAGAACTTTCGTCTTAGTTGCTTGCAGCAGGACTAAATAAATATAGTTATTTAAAATAAGCCTCTTTAAGACTTAGTGTCTTCGGTTCTCAGCATTTTGCATGAATGGGGTTAAGATAAGTAGACATAAACTGAGTGGACCGTATGATAAGGTGACAATAATACTGACCGATCATATAAGGATATTGAGAGTGTAATTTTCGACTTTATATGAAATTGCATACACTTCCAACCTTCTTTCGGTACTTTTTTTAGACTTTACTTTTTAAGGGGCCCTTCGTAAACTTGGCATCCATTTTGGACAAAGAATTGGCTAAAATGAGTGTAAGTGGGCATAATTTTGTGAAAGTCTGCGGAATTACAAAGTATGCCATCATACGCCTCTCCGACAGGTGTACAGGGCTCCAGGATCAACTACATCCAGGACGGGGTCATCAACAAGTACGCCATGGGATACGTGGTGCCGATCCGAGCCAATATCAGCAGCGTCAACTTCCACTGGCAGAGTCTCGTCCGCAAGCCGGTCAGTATCCTCTCACCTCTCAAACTGGGCCGGACATCAAACTCTTGCCACCGAATCGCCGTTCGTAGAGATCAATGTCCGCATAATCAAATGTTAACGTTAACCGTCCGTGTGTGTCATGGGCATCGGGCACAGTCACACGGGGGCGTCGCAACCGGGGGGGGGGGGGGGGGGCAGGATCGCTCCGGCCTCACTCCGGCTCCCCCAAATTAGCAGTATTTTAACATTAGCCGATATGGGAGTGGGGGAAAACACCTGGTTGCCCCCCCCCAACACCTGGCTGGTCCCCACAAAAAAAATGTGGCGACGCCTCTGCAGTTCCATGGGATGTTAGATTAGCGCTGATATATGTTAGCGCCGGGGTGTGAGATTATTCGGGTGGCCCTCCAATAGAAAAGTACAAGCAATTTCACCATGTTAGAAAAATACATCGATTACATCGATTATGCATTACATTGATACATCGATGTAATGTATATTGATTACATATATAGCATAATATATCGATTACATCGATACATCGATTTTTTGGGTAAATACATCGATGTCTTACAGTTATCAGTCATTAGTCATTGTACGTGTTAACATCCGAATTCCGAATACCTCATTACCTGGTTTTGCCGCTCTGACAGTCTGACACACCTCAGTCTGACACACGTCAGTCTGACACACCTCAGTCTGACACACCTCAGTCTGACACACCTCAGTCTGACACACCTTAGTCTGACACACCTCAGTCTGACACACCTCAGTCACAGTCTGACACACCTCAGTCTGACACACCTCAGTCTGACACACCTCAGTCTGACACACCTCAGTCTGACACACCTCACCAGTCTGACACACCTCAGTCTGACACACCTCAGTCTGGCACACCTCAGTCTGACACACCTCAGTCTGACACACCTCAGTCTGACACACCTCAGTCTGACACACCTCAGTCTGACACACCTCAGTCTGACACACCTCACCACAGTCTGACACACCTCAGTCTGACACACCTCAGTCTGACACACCTCACCACAGTCTGACACACCTCAGTCTGACACACCTCAGTCTGACACACCTCAGTCTGACACACCTCAGTCACACCTCACCACAGTCTGACACACCTCAGTCTAACACACCTCACCACAGTCTGACACACCTCAGTCTGACACACCTCAGTCTGACACACCTGAGGCTGACACACCTCAGTCTGACACACATCAGTCTGACACACCTCAGTCTGACACACCTCAGTCTGACACACCTCAGTCTGACACACCTCAGTCTGACACACCTCAGTCTGACACACCTCACCTCAGTCTGACACACCTCAGTCTGACACACCTCAGTCTGACACACCTCAGTCTGACACACCTCAGTCTGACACACCTCAGTCACACCTCACCACAGTCTGACACACCTCAGTCTGACCACATCTCAGTCTGACACACATCAGTCTGACACACCTCAGTCTGACACACCTCAGTCTGACACACCTCAGTCTGACACACCTCAGTCTGATACACCTCAGTCTGACACACCTCAGTCTGACACACCTCACCTCAGTCGGACACACCTCAGTCTGACACACCTCAGTCTGACACACCTCAGTCTGACACACCTCAGTATGACACACGTCAGTCTGACAAACCTCAGTCTGACACACCTCAGTCTGACACACCTCAGTCTGACACACCTCAGTCGGACACACCTCAGTCACACCTCACCACAGTCTGACACACCTCAGTCTGACACACATCAGTCTGACACACATCAGTCTGACACACCTCAGTCTGACACACCTCAGTCTGACATACCTCAGTATGACACACCTCAGTCTGACACACCTCAGTCTGACACACCTCAGTCTGACACACCTCAGTCTGACACACTTCACCTCAGTCTGACACACCTCAGTCTGACACACCTCAGTCTGACACACCTCAGTCTGACAAACCTCAGTCTGACACACCTCAGTATGACACACCTCAGTCTGACACACCTCAGTCTGACAAACCTCAGTCTGACACACCTCAGTCTGACACACCTCAGTCTGACACACCTCAGTCTGACACACCTCAGTCTGACACACCTCAGTCTGACACACCTCAGGCTGACACACCTCAGTCTGACACACCTCAGTCTGACACGCCTCAGTCTGACACACCTCAGTCTGACACACCTCAGTCTGACACACCTCAGTCTGACACACCTCAGTCACACCTCACCACAGTCTGACACACCTCAGTCTGACACACCTCAGTCTGACACACCTCAGTCGGACATACCTCAGTCGGACACACCTCAGTCGGACACACCTCAGTCTGACACACCTCAGTCACACCTCACCACAGTCTGACACACCTCAGTCTGATACACCTCACCACAGTCTGACACGCCTCAGTCTGACACACCTCAGTCTGACACACCTCAGTCTGACACACCTCAGTCTGACACACCTCAGTCTGACACACCTCAGTCTGACACACCTCAGTCTGACACACCTCAGTCTGACACACCTCAGTTTGGCACACCTTAGCCTGACACACCTCAGTCTGACACACCTCAGTCACACCTCACCACAGTCTGATACACCTCAGTCTGACACACCTCAGTCTGACACACCTCACCACAGTCTGACACACCTCAGTCTGACACACCTCAGTCTGACACACCTCACCACAGTCTGACACACCTCAGTCTGACACACCTCAGTCTGACACACCTCACCACAGTCTGACACACCTCAGTCTGATACACCTCAGTCTGACACACCTCAGTCTGACACAACTCAGTCTGACACACCTCAGTCTGACACACCTCAGTCTGACACACCTCAGTCTGACACACCTCAGTCACACCTCACCACAGTCTGACACACCTTAGTCTGATACACCTTACCATAGTCTGACACGCCTCAGTCTGACACACCTCAGTCTGACACACCTCAGTCTGACACACCTCAGTCTGACACACCTCAGTCTGACACACCTCAGTCTAACACACCTCAGTCACACTTCACCACAGTCTGACACACCTCAGTCTGACACACCTCAGCCTGACACACCTCAGACTGACACACCACAGTCTGACACACCTCATTCTGACACACCTCAGTCTGACACACCTCAGTCACACCTCACCACAGTCTGACACACCTTAGTCTGATACACCTCACCACAGTCTGACACGCCTCAGTCTGACACACCTCAGTCTGACACACCTCAGTCTGACACACCTCAGTCTGACACATCTCAGTCTGACACATCTCAGTCTAACACACCTCAGTCTGACAAACCTCAGTCTGACACACCTCAGTCTGACACACCTCAGTCTGACACACCTCAGTCTGACACACCTCACCTCAGTCTGACACACCTCAGTCTCATACACCTCAGTCTGACACACCTCAGTCTGACACACCTCAGTCTGACAAACCTCAGTCTGACACACCTCAGTCTGACACACCTCAGTCTGACACACCTCAGTCTGACACACCTCAGTCTGACACACCTCAGTCTGACAAACCTCAGTCTGACACACCTCAGTCTGACACACCTCAGGATGACACACCTCAGTCTGACACACCTCAGTCTGACACGCCTCAGTCTGACATACCTCAGTCTGACACACTTCAGTCTGACACACCTCAGTCTGACAAACCTCAGTCTGACACACCTCAGTCTGACACACCTCAGTCTGACACACCTCAGTCTGACAAACCTCAGTATGACACACCTCAGTCTGGCACACCTCAGTCTGACAAACCTCAGTCTGATATACCTCAGTCTGACACACCTCAGTCTGACACACCTCAGTCTGACACACCACAGTCTGACACACCACAGTCTTACACACCTCAGTCTGACACACCTCAGTCTGACACACCTCAGTCTGACACACCTCAGTCTGACACACCTAAGTCTGACACACCTCAGTCTGACACACCTCAGTCTGACACACCTCAGTCACACCTCACCACAGTCTGACACACCTCAGTCTGACACACATCAGTCTGACACACATCAGTCTGACACACATCAGTCTGACACACCTCAGTCTGACACACCTCAGTCTGACACACCTCAGTCACACCTCACCACAGTCTGACACACCTCAGTCTGACACACATCAGTCTGACACACATCAGTCTGACACACATCAGTCTGACACACATCAGTCTGACACACCTCAGTCTGACACACCTCAGTCTGACACACCTCAGTATGACATACCTCAGTCTGACACACCTCAGTCTGACACACCTCAGTCTGACACACCTCAGTCTGACACACCTCAGTCTGACACACCTCACCTCAGTCTGACACACCTCAGTCTGACACACCTCAGTCTGACACACCTCAGTCTGACAAACCTCAGTCTGACACACCTCAGTATGACACACCTCAGTCTGACACACCTCAGTCTGACACACCTCAGTCTGACAAACCTCAGTCTGACACACCTCAGTCTGACACACCTCAGTCTGACACACCTCAGTCTGACACACCTCAGTCTGACACACCTCAGTCTGACACACCTCAGGCTGACATACCTCAGGCTGACACACCTCAGTCTGACACGCCTCAGTCTGACACACCTCAGTCTGACACACCTCAGTCTGACACACCTCAGTCTGACACGCCTCAGTCACACCTCACCACAGTCTGACACACCTCAGTCTGACACACCTCAGTCTGACACACCTCAGTCGGACACACCTCAGTCGGACACACCTCAGTCTGACACACCTCAGTCACACCTCACCACAGTCTGACACACCTCAGTCTGATACACCTCACCACAGTCTGACACGCCTCAGTCTGACACACCTCAGTCTGACACACCTCAGTCTGACACACCTCAGTCTGACACACCTTAGCCTGACACACCTCAGTCTGACACACCTCAGTCACACCTCACCACAGTCTGATACACCTCAGTCTGACACACCTCACCACAGTCTGACACACCTCAGTCTGACACACCTCAGTCTGACACACCTCACCACAGTCTGACACACCTCAGTCTGACACACCTCAGTCTGACACACCTCAGGCTGACACACCTCACCACAGTCTGACACACCTCAGTCTGATACACCTCAGTCTGACACACCTCAGTCTGACACACCTCAGTCTGACACACCTCAGTCTGACACACCTCAGGCTGACACACCTCACCACAGTCTGACACACCTCAGTCTGATACACCTCAGTCTGACACACCTCAGTCTGACACACCTCAGTCTGACACACCTCAGTCTGACACACCTCAGTCTGACACACCTCAGTCTGACACACCTCAGTTTGACACACCTCAGTCACACCTCACCACAGTCTGACACACCTCAGTCTGACACACCTCAGTCTGACACACCTCAGTCACACCTCACCACAGTCTGACACACCTTAGTCTGATACACCTCACCACAGTCTGACACGCCTCAGTCTGACACACCTCAGTCTGACACACCTCAGTCTGACACACCTCAGTCTGACACACCTCAGTCTGACACACCTCAGTCTCACACACCTCAGTATGACACACCTCAGTCACACTTCACCACAGTCTGACACACCTCAGTCTGACACACCTCAGCCTGACACACCTCATACTGACACACCTCAGTCTGACACACCTCAGTCACACCTCACCACAGTCTGACACACCTCAGTCTGACACACCTCAGTCTGACACACCTCAGTCTGACCCACCTCAGTCTGACACACCACAGTCTGACACACCTCAGTCTGACACACCTCAGTCTGACACATCTCAGTCTAACACACCTCAGTCTGACACACCTCAGTCTGACACACCTCAGTCTGACACACCTCAGTCTGACACACCTCACCTCAGTCTGACACACCTCAGTCTGACACACCTCAGTCTGACACACCTCAGTCTGACAAACCTCAGTCTGACACACCTCAGTCTGACACACCTCAGTCTGACACACCTCAGTCTGACACACCTCAGTCTGACACACCTCAGTCTGACAAACCTCAGTCTGACACACCTCAGTCTGACACACCTCAGGATGACACACCTCAGTCTGACACACCTCAGTCTGACACGCCTCAGTCTGACACACCTCAGTCTGACACACTTCAGTCTGACACACCTCAGTCTGACACACCTCAGTCTGACACACCTCAGTCTGACACACCTCAGTCTGACACACCTCAGTCTGACAAACCTCAGTATGACACACCTCAGTCTGACACACCTCAGTCTGACACACCTCTACCCTGCGCCGCTGATATGCCACAGATGCCGTACGAGATCAGTTTCCGATGGAACGACCCGGAGGCCATGGACGAGCCGCGTGCGAACGTCTCCTATGTGGGCTACGTGCCGCGCGTTGACACAGTGTTCAGGTGGGCCACTACGCCTCTGTCACGGCCGATATACTGTTCATTGGAAATGCAAGACACTGTAAAGCTTTAATCGTTGCATGGTATGTTAAATATTCAGGCGCTTGATGAATTGTTAACATTTCAGAACGTCTCAAGCCGCCTGTCCGACAATATCAGATCTGACTTCGAGCTTTATACGTCCGACATTCAACTGTAGTCTGCCCACAAATATGTAGAACATGTTACCTGTGAACCTGATTTGATTTTAGGTTTTCGCATGTATTCATGGAATATTAGACAACTAACATTATTTTCTAGTCAAATTAAAAAGTTGTGAGAGGTTTTGTAACGCAAAACAACGTATTCACGCCATCAAACATTGCATTGCATCATGAAACAAATGTGTACATCGGATGTTGAAAATTGTAACAGGTCTCTCCACTGCATCTAAAGTGTACTTCCGACAACATGTATGGTGCCGAGTCTTCTTATTTATGACCTATTTAACGCGACAAGAATATTAATACCTAATTTCGATAACCTCTCGACTACAAGGAAAATTAACATTCTCCTTGTCGGCGAAAATGTTAACAAAGGCCAGGAAACAATCATTGCTCACCATTTCCAAACATTTATCATGCATACTTGTCGCTTCCGCTTGTCAACATAACACGACACATCGTTTCTACAAGCTGACCCGACCCAAGCTGCCAGGCGCCTGGGCTACCTACCTACCTACAAGGTATTTAAAGGAAATAGTTCACCTTGGAAATTTTTTACCCAACACGATTTGATTATATTTTTTAATACAATTTATTTTTATATTGTCAAAAATGGCCTTATATCGCGCCGATTCAGGACAGAAGGCCGTACATTTTTATTGTTTATCAAAACTATATGCATACTCTCTGAGTCAGAGTCCTGACGTCACGCGAATGTAAACAATGGTTCAGCCAATCAGATTCGAAAGTAGTCGCGTAAAGATATACTCGCATTGGATATGTGCCAACCGGCGGCCGGCGTTCGCTCGCTAGCACCAGCTGCAAGCTGATTGGCTGATGGTACAGCCTTTGCCCGGGCTAAAACCAGTACAACATTATTTCGCCAGCACCGCATTCCTTCGCCAAAAACTCAAATATATTCGGCTGGAGAGTCTTTTCAGTCAAGAAAACTTGCAGATAAGGGTTTTCCAACACGGGCTACAAAACTGCTATCTCAGTTTAAAACTAATGTTGAAGGTGGTTGCTCGGCGGGCTGGTGGCGGGGTCGGCACAGTCTGATTATCTGTTCCTGGATAGTTTCTTTTCAGCATTTTCGTTGTTACTCTCACGTCATTGCTTTTGTTTGTCATTGCAATTTAGTTCCATGGAGAGGCGCTTTAATTTAAGCGTTTGCTTTTGTGCCAATCCAACACTGTTTCTTTCGTTGTATATGCTTAGTTGATAATAAAATTACTCTGAACTGAACTGAACTTTTTTCTTTCTTTCTTTTTTTTTAGGACGAATTTACTTATATTTTCACATGAGAATATGCTTCAGCTGCAATACAAATACAATATAGCTCCATCACACGAGTTCACGGGTACCCCCTCCCCTCCATGATACTCCCCCCCCCCTCAGTCCACATGCGGCCTCCACAGTTTCGCTGGACTGCCATCCCCCTCGGTGACCTCTCCGGACGGCGGCGACAGGGGGTTGGCTGCGCAGGGCGAGTCGGTCCCCTCTGAGCCTTGCTGCTGACCACATTCTGCCTCCGCCGCCGCTGGCCAGCGGCCGCTCGGCAGACATGGCGCCCAGCTCGGCCACCTTCGGCATGGCGCCCAGCCCGGCTCCAGCTCGGCCACCTTCTCCAGCACCTCCACACGCTGTTCTATGGTGTCCAGCCGCGCCGTCAGCGCCATCTGCATCTTCGTCACGTTTTGCAGCAGGTTCACTTGACATGAGGCCGGGTTGATAAGGGCTTCGCCCACCGAAGCAGCCAATGTGGGAAGTGCCGGCCAGCTCGAAAAAGAGCACGTATGCCTGGCAGCTGGTGACACTGTGCTGATTGGCTAGACGCACTCGTGAGTCGTTGTACTCGTACCACTCGGCCGTGTGCGGGTGTTTGCAGTAGGCTATGTAGTGGCCGGAGACCAGCGTGCCGGAGTGGTTGACCACGCCGTACAGGTTGTACCTGATGAGCGTCTGGTCAGCCGAGTATGGCGACAGGTCCAGCCCGGTCACCGGAATGTCCACGGCGGTGTTGAGTTTGCCGTGGGATCTCTCCTGCGGCGAGAAACGTTTCAGGTGCACCACTAGGATGCCTGGGAATTTCTGGATTGAAAAGTTCTTGGTGCACTGTTGCCGCTGCTGGCACTTGGAGCACGTCGGCTTCTCGTGTCCGTCGAGCACCTCTTCCCTGATGAAGAGGTTAAAACAGGCCTGCAGTTGCACCTGGCCAGTCTTGGCCGGGATCGGCAGGCTCAAGTCCCAGAACGGGTCGAACGTGACGGACGCGTGGCCGCACACTGTGCATAGCAGCGTCGACTTGAGCTGGCCGACAAACAGATCAACTAATTTTGAGTTCTCCAGACGCAGGGAGCGCTTCCAGGCCTCAGCTGACTTCTGACTGGTGCTGAGGCTATCGTCGATGTCGGTAGTGATGGGCTTTGGCAGGCTGGTGACGTGATTTACATCCCTGTGCAGACCCTCCAGCAGGCACCTGAGGAATTCCTGTGCATCCTGCTGCTGGTAGCCCATAAAGCGCGGCGCGAATCGTTCAAACTGTGCTTTGAATGGCGCCGTCGTGAGCGGCCGCTCCGATTCGTTTAAGGGTCGCCACATGTCACGCATTAGCGCACCGAACGCTTTGATGATTTCATGGCCGACGTGGACGTGTTAATGTCTGTTGAGTACTGGCTACGCAGGATGTAATTGTGCAAGGCGCGTGTGTTGCTCAGACACTGCAGAACTGAGTTCATGAAACATGTGTTTCCGCTATTCCTCAGCCCGGTAAGGCCTAGCGGCCGAACTGCTGACTCGCTGCCACCTGTGCCGTCCCCGCCACAGCCGCCGCCGCTGCCGCTGCCACCACTGCTACTAGTGTTCATATTGCAGGTGTTGCCCAGGGTTTTCAGGTCGGCCAGTGGTGGAGTGACGGAGTCGGACGAGGGCGTGATGCAGCAGTTGTTGCCCAGGTATATGGTTTGGCAGGAGCGTCTGCCAGTTCGCACGGCAGTGAAGCCAGATGCGGGGCCTTGAGGTTGGGGGTTCATGTCGGAAGGGGTTGATGGGCGGTCTTGGTGAAAAAACAGATGCGTCTGGGCCTCCTGAACCGGGCAGGCGGTTGCCAGGACGGCAGCAGCGTTTCCCCGAATGATGGCGAGAGACACCCGCTGCCGCAGCCAGGTGACTTCCCGACGGTCTCCCGTGGCGTCAGAGATCCTTCTGCCCAGGTCCGTCAAGAAGGCGGCGGCTGCTGGGCCGAGGACGCCGGTGGTCTCCACTGTCACTGGGACAAAGATGTGCCGCTGGGCGATGGCCGCGTATCTCTCCCTCTTCCGGTCTTCCGCCGCCTTAGCTGCTGAACCTGGCTTCAGTGAGGCATCTACAACCGCGCTTTTAGCAAAGGTGTCGACGCAGGTGGCATCCCATGTGAGGCTCTTTCCCTGTTTGTAACGGAAGAGAGTGAGTCCGTTTGGCCTCCTGCCATCCCCACGATCGAGCCCCTGGGGCTCGAGAACAGAGGGCACTCCCGCGCTGGCCAGCGCCCGCTTCACCACGTCGTTGAGATTAGCGTGACGTGGGAAGTGCCCGGCTGACTTCCTACAGGAAAGCCCATGGTGTCCAAGACGGTCCACCGGACGGCTGCATTGGCTGCAGTTATGCGGTTCGCAGATGGGAGCACCCAGACGTAGAGCTACGGCGACGCGGACCGTATCGGCATCCAGTTGGAGGCCGAGATTTGACGATGGGATAGCCTGCAGCCATGCCGCCGTGTGGGGTGTAGATGCGGCGAGAAGGCGGGCACGGTCTACTTGGTTCGCTCTTTCGAACAGCTGTTCTCTGACCATCGTGCACAACAGGTCGTCCCAGTTTCGCTGTTTGCAAGCGTCCTGTCCTTCAGGGAAGTCATCTGAGCTTATAGCCGCTTGAACTCTTCTAGAGCCGGTTGCAGGTCCGCTGGGGTGACGTCGTCAGTTCTCGGCGGGCTGATGGCGGCTATCAGGGGCGCTGCTGCACATAGTGAAGCCACGTAGCATGGGAGGGCTAGGGATTCTACTGAGCGAACACCGAGCCCTCCATGTCTTCGAGGCAGTGATGCCTGGTCCCAAGCTTGTCCAGAAATGTCGACGTTTGTGATATCGGCTAGGGTCGACCTAACCAGCTCGTCGACTTGCCGGAGGTTGGAGCGGGCGCCGTATAGTGGAGCGGAGCGCAGTAGATATATCAGCCGCGGTGCTGACACGTGGTGTGCGAGGAAGAAGAGGCCTGTGTGCCGATCTAAGTACTGAACTCTCTCGCACAGCCTGACAATGGTATCGAGGACGGCGTTAGTGGCGTCTGCAAAGCCAGCCTCGTGCAGGGGAGAGCCTAACAATTGGAGATGAGATAGAGGGGTTTCTGAAATATCCGGTAGAGCACTCTTCACTTCCCGGATCACCGAAGCCTGCTGCTCTTCTCCGAGATCATCCAATACTGTCACCTCGCATTTGGCGGCGTTGAGTTGGAGGTCGAGCTCTGGGAGTGTCCTGATGATTGAGCGGAGATCAGCGACTACGTCAGTGACTGAACCTACTATGGTGGCGTCGTCCAGGTACCAGATGTTGAGTGGGGACCTCAGGCTTCGTGCGCATGTGTTAACCGCCAACGCGAAAGCGATTGGGCCCAGAGGGTCGCCCTGCTGAACACCCGTGGATGACATTATTATGTGACCAGCCATGATGAGGAGCGGAGTGGGTGTGCTGTAGGCTTGGTAGGCCATCGCGTAAGCCTCGGGACATGATTCCTTTATGCACCGCAGCACGACATCACGCCTCACGGAGTTGAATGCATTCCTTACATCGACCTTAACTAGTACACGTGTCGACTGATGACGTGAATCTTTTGTGAAGTTTCGAACTGCGTGCACCGCTGCCTCACAGCCGAGCGGCGTGCCCACGCCGAGCTGCACTGGTCTCAGTTCTGGGCCCAGGAGGTTGGCAGCGAATCGGGCAGCAATGCGCGCTGGCAGGCGACGGTATACGCTGCCCACCGCAATGGGACGCAAGCCACCGTCCTTCTTGCGGAAAGCACACAATGATGCGCAGTAGAGGGCGTCACGGCCGTAGGATGGCACCTGGCCAGCCAGCACCAGGTTGGTGAGCGCCGTGAGGGAGGTCAGCAGACGCTGGCCGGCCTCTCCTGTATCCGCAGAGGTGAGCTGTCGAAGATGGAGAGGCCTGATCCCATCCATTCCTTCCGCAGATCCCGTGGGCATGGAGACAATCGCCTGCCTGACTTGATCCTTTGTCACAATCAGCGGAGCTGAGTCAGTGGCGCTAGGTGGCGGCGGCATGTTTTCATCCTCTAGCGCAGCATGGAGACTACATCCTCAGTGGGCTGTGCCAGAGATTCGCTGGATGTGAGCACTCTGAGCGCCGCCCCGATGTCACCGTCCGTGCACTTTGCTTGCACCCTGCGAGCCACATCCTCACAGGAGCCGGAGTATGGAGTGGTGTTGTGTTGCCCTTGGTCACGTAGCGCATGCACAGGTAGGTCCTTTTCAATAGAAACTGAACTGAGTCCACAATCAACAAAATGCATGTCACTCTTTTGTTACACTATACCGGCCGTGCATTATGTGTGTGTTTAACACTTTGATTGCTCGAGCTCTTAACATTGTCATATTCATTATTCACCACTAACCACAGGTATCTATTTGAAAGAAGTGGGTTGATCGAAACTACAAAAGAGCAACTAATTTCCGGTATATCGAGACGGTCAAACATGATATTGTGAGTCGATAAACATCTACTAAAATGAGACTAACAGGAATGTATGCAGCTAACTTATTGAATCTCTACCGAATGGCAAGCTTGCCCCAATACAAAAATTACACAAAGCATGTCACTTCCAACTTGGAAATTCACAACCTGTTCTGGCTGACTATAGAGGAGCAAAGAGCATAAACTCGCTGATAAATTAAGCGCTTTGACGGAGTCAGCACCAGACTGGCTTCTGGGCAGGTGCCTTTGGTGCCGGAGCTAAGCAGGCTGGTCTTCTGTCCTGAGAGATCAATGCACTGAGTCACCTATGTCGGTGCATGCGCTTTGCTATTCACCATGCAATATGCGGTGCTAGGGCCATACTTGACATGCATCAGACTGGTGTTTCACTGTGCTAAGTGATGTACAGATAGATAGATGTCAGCGGGAGTACGGTCCCAGGTTTTCATTTTGTTAGTTGCGGTAAAAGCATAGCTAAATTTAGGCTCAGCCCGATTATAATTACAAAGGATAAGAGCAACGGAGGAGCCGGCAGTGGGCCTGACGCCAGGTCCCAGCGGGCTTTCTGCAATGACTGAGGCAGCATACGTCGCGGTAAATACGTCCCAGGCAGCATACGTCGCGGTAAATACGTCCCAGGCAGCATACGTCGCGGTAAATACGTCCCAGGCAGCATACGTCGCGGTAAATACGTCCCAGGCAGCATACGTCGCGGTAAATACGTCCCAGGCAGCATACGTCGGGTCATATATCATACGTCGCTGACGCTGTGGCATACTTTTACTTACTTCGATAGCCACGGCTTCAGACCACTGGCTATGCAGCGCGTCGGCTTCAGACCACTGGCTATGCAGCGCGTAGTTACTATTTTTGAGATATTTTACAACTTGCGATACTGGATGCCCTGCTTTGTGCAAAGAAGCCAATACAAAGCTTAGAGGGAACGTATTAAACATGCACTCGATATGTTCCCTAATCTGTCATGTTATAAATTACATTTACTACAATTGATTCTTGGATTCCAAAACAACCTTCCATTGCTAAAAACCCTATGCCTAGGTATGCTACGAATTATTTCGTTAATCGCAGATATGTGGAGCAACGTAGGAAACCGTATACATTGCACGTAAGTGCATTGTGCAAATATTTCCACCATTGTGTGTGTGTTAAAACACATGGTTAGAGAATACTAGTGCTAACCCGTCAGCTCCGCTGGGCGATTACAGGTCAAGTGATGGTGCAAGCCAGTCATAGGCAATTAGGGATTGATAACCCATACTACCCGTGACACCTGTCCTACCTATAATACATTTGTGTACCCGTCATACACCTGAGGTACCCGTCAAAAACCTACGGTGGCCGACATACACCCGTGGTACCCGTTGTGCCCCTGTGGAACACGTGATAAACCCGTTATAGCCGGCACTTCATCATTATACCCGTGGTACACCTATGGCACCCGTTATACACACGTTAAACCCGTGAAAACTCCACCCCGGCTTAGCGTATATGTTCATTTTTATATGCCGTACCGTATGTCGATGACCTTCGTTTCGCAGTGATTCCGTGGTTGCTTCTCATTGGTTGTGACACTGTAGTATCCGTGGTTGGATCTGATTGGCTTTCGACTGGAGTGAAGCGATGTAAAACCCGTATCCGTAAACTGTTTTTTTTATAGGTAAAATATTTCTTAACACCTCCTTCTATGTTAGTTACAGCACAAACCTTCGCCCAAAACTGCACAACCTACAACTGTCTAAAACTATCGTATCAAATGCGTCGGAAATGTACGAATTATATACCACTCGGTAGTATCTGTAAACTCGTTTGAAAACCTTAAAATCACGTGCATCACGTGCTTATATCAATGTGGTACTGCAATGTAGGACTACCGCTTTAATTAGATAAATGCGTGGCGGACAGACAGACAGACAGACAGACAGACAGACAGACAGACAGACAGACAGACAGACAGACAGACAGACAGACAGACAGACAGACAGACAGACAGACAGACAGACAGACAGACAGACAGACAGACAGACAGACAGACAGACAGACAGACAGACAGACAGACAGACAGACAGACAGACAGACAGACAGACAGACAGACAGACAGACAGACAGACAGACAGACAGACAGACAGACAGACAGACAGACAGACAGACAGACAGACAGACAGACAGACATACATACAGACAGACAGACAGACAGACAGACAGACAGACAGACAGACAGACAGACAGACAGACAGACAGACAGACGGACAGACAGACAGACAGACAGACAGACAGACAGACAGACAGACAGACA
>JAXIVJ010004906.1:77500-78592 GCA_036785665.1 Chirona hameri
CGAGCGTGTTCAGATCGCTCGCCGACTGTCCCGAGCGTGTTCAGATCGCTCACCGACTGTCCCGAGCGTTTTCAGATCGCTCCCCGACTGTCCCGAGCGTGTTCAGATCGCTCCCCGACTGTCCCGAGCGTGTTCAGATCGCTCCCCGACTGTCCCGAGCGTGTTCAGATCGCTCCCCGACTGTCCCGAGCGTGTTCAGATCGCTCCCCGACTGTCCCGAGCGTGTTCAGATCGCTCGCCGACTGTCCCGAGCGTGTTCAGATCGCTCCCCGACTGTCCCGAGCGTGTTCAGATCGCTCCCCGACTGTCCCGAGCGTGTTCAGATCGCTCCCCGACTGTCCCGAGCGTGTTCAGATCGCTCCCCGACTGTCCCGAGCGTGTTCAGATCGCTCCCCGACTGTCCCGAGCGTGTTCAGATCGCTACCCGACTGTCCCGAGCGTGTTCAGATCGATCGCCGACTGTCCCGAGCGTGTTCAGATCGCTCCCCGACTGTCCCGAGCGTGTTCAGATCGCTCCCCGACTGTCCCGAGCGTGTTCAGATCGCTCCCCGACTGTCCCGATCGTGTTCAGATCGCTCCCCGACTGTCCCGAGCGTGTTCAGATCACTCCCCGACTGTCCCGAGCGTGTTCAGATCGCTCCCCGACTGTCCCGAGCGTGTTCAGATCGCTCCCCGACTATCCCGAGCGTGTTCAGATCGCTCCCCGACTGTCCCGAGCGTGTTCAGATCGCTCCCCGACTGTCCCGAGCGTGTTCAGATCGCTCCCCGACTGTCCCGAGCGTGTTCAGATCGCTCCCCGACTGTCCCGAGCTGACTCCCGAGTTCAGATGGTGTGCCGGGTCACTGATCACCCCCGGTCCAGCGAGGCAGCCGGTGGCCGCTTCTCTTCCGTAAGTCAATTACTCCTGAGTGCGTTAGTGGTACGTCCAGTGGGTCGACCGGCTAGTGAAGCACGCTCCGCCCAGCCGCCGGTTGATGTAAGGCTATTGGATATTTATATTTCGTTTTGATAATGACGTGGCTGCACGCGTCACTTCTGTATTAGAAGAGAGGAGTACTTCATGCCGAATTGATAGCTGAAGAATAGAGCGG
>JAXIVJ010004907.1:0-78590 GCA_036785665.1 Chirona hameri
AATGCCGGGGAATAGGTCATCTTGAAAGTTGTCTTGAAATTTGGCTATAGGGGTATTTCGAGCTGAAACAAACGAATATGGCATTTGTTTAGACAATAGATGGATACCCGTCGAAAAATGGGCATGTTTCTCTTTTCTCCTGCATGGCATACACAAACTTCATGACGATTATGACGTCATGCATATGGTAGCTTGTATATGGAAACTATTGCAAAAAATAACGACGGACTTTAGGCAAAAATACGCAGGCTGCTTGTAACGTAAACAACCGTTGTGAGGACCCAAAACAAGAACAAGTTTCGGGAAATGAAACTTCTTCTAAAAGGGGCCCACTAGTCCTGTGTCGAAATTACTTAGCGTAGCGAGGTAATTATTTCACCACAACCTGTTTTTCGATCTGCTCTACAAATATCTCAAATATCTCAGTTAAAAAAGTGATTCCCTTTAAAGGGAAATAATGACCTTTTCCACAAAAATGGAATTAAAGGCGTTAATCCATCCAAATCAGTAAAGGAACGCAAGTCCGATTGTGTAGCAAGTTTCGTCGAGTGTGCATCTGTTCCCGTCCGCCTCTCTCGGCCCACACAGCGGTCCACCTGCATCGATACCGCGGCCGGCAGACGCACAGGCCTGACTCGCCTGACACGGCCGACACACACACAGACACACAGACACACAGACACACACAGACAGACACACAGACACAGACACACGCACACACAGACACGGCCCCGACACACAGACACACAGACACGTCTGACACGGCCGACACACACCCACACGGCCGACACACACCCACACGGCCGACACACACCCACACCCGCCCCCGCCCCCGCCCCCGCCCCCGCCCCCGCCCACGCCCACGCACACGCACACGCACACGCACACGCACACGCACACGCACACGCACACGCACACGCACACGCACACGCACACGCACACACACACACACACACACACACACACACACACACACACACACACACACACACACACACACACACACACACACACACACACACACACACACACACACACACACACACAGACACGGCCCCGACACACAGACACACGGACACACAGACACACGGACACACGGACACACAGACACACGGACACGGCCCCGACACACAGACACACGGACACACAGACACACGGACACAGACACGTCCCGACACACAGACACAGACACACGGACACACAGACACGGCCCCGACACACAGACACACAGACACATACCCCCGACCGGTGGTGACACGCAGTGCCACTAATGGTCGACTCGTCCGCGTCATTGTCGCGCGTTTTTTGGTCACATCGCGGTACATCGCCACTCCATCATGCAATGTCGTTTAAAAAGGACAATTATTACGGGAGAAGGCCCCGCCTTTCGCTCAGAGTATGATTGATCACTGGGACCTCGTGACGTATTTTTCACTCAGTCCCGCAGGTGCATCAACTAACACTAACAATGTATTAACACCAACGAACGGTGCTGCCTCTACACCCCCATCGTCTCTCAGGTGCCATTTCAAAAGACATACAGACCTACACCTGCGTTCAAAAGACACACAGGCCTACACCTGTGTTAAATACATCAGCCTTCCCTGCCCCCAGCCGTCTCCCTCGACCCGAGGAGTGCGCCCAGCTGTGCCTCCTCCGCCTTGCCTCTTCTCACCTGGCTGCTGGGCGCCCTTGTCGGGCGGCGGGCTGTCGCTGCGGTCTGAGGGGGACGGCGGCGTCGGCGGCCGGTCCGGGTAGCCGGCCCGCGAACCCTCGCCGCCGTAGCCGCCGCCGTAGTCGGAGCCGGCGCGGCCGTAGCCGCCGCCGTACTCTGGCGGCGGCGGGTATGCCTCGTAGTCCCGGTAACCGCCGTGTGTAGAGTACGGGTCGTAGTTCGGCCGAGAGCCTGCCGGACGAGCAGAAGGACGTGATGCTTAGCTGTTATTAACGTTTCATGAATGTATGTTAGGAAACATACAGTACTGATTGGCATTGCATCGTAGGCCAGGCGCTGGCTATGTGTTGAGATCCATGCTAAGTCATCTCGGTATCCTATCTCCAATATACATTTGCACACTCACCGAGCCATTACATACGATAATATACATACGATATAACATCCACAAAGCATGCGATAACGTATGTTAGAACTTACTTTACAGTATTGCTTAGTATATATCTATACTATATTATACAACATACTGCTTTAAAGATATATACTTATCAAGTCTACATATCGCATATGCATTATTCATAATATATAATATACTGCTTATTCAAGATACATACGTATTAGTACACAATATTACATATGGATAACTTCATAGCATACCATGTTCTTGAACGTAGCTTCACCCAAACCCCTCGGCGCTAGCTCCAGAAGACCGACAGACAACAATCTTTGCTTAGCCCGTTTGGTCTTCGGAGATTTGGCAAATGACTTGCCATGAATATTGACCAGGACCAGGAAGGAAGGGCACAATGGTATGAATGTGAAATCTAACAAATACCAGAATGATTGTGCAGATGACATAACCTTTGGAAAAAGCAGTACTCTCTGTCATTTGCTGTTTCAGCAGTAACTACTTGAGCCTTCTCTTATATGCTATTCTTCCCAACTAACAACCTAACAATTTCCCTTTCCCCTGCTCGCTATTCTTGTTTTTTTTTTCTCCAGTTTTATTACCATTTCTTAGCAGGGAGTGCCGCGACTTCGCATTTATATTTTATCTGGTGTTAACGTATTGGTTCTGTGAGTCGTTGGGTAAGAGGAGGAGGCACTCCTGGTCACCTGCTCATGGGTGGCGGTGTATTTAGAAGAGAGAAGAAAACAAGCTTCTCTAAACTTGTTTATCGCCAAACAAGCTCAAGTCTTCAAACCCGTTGCGACATGTTATGACAATATCCTTCATCCTGCTGAAATCATGTAGGTGGCAAGGCAGAAGGCAGCGCTGGGCGGCGGATCCTCCTGTAGGTGACGAGGCAGAAGGCAGCGCTGGGCGGCGGCTCCTCCTGTAGGCCGGGCTCCTGTAGGTGACGAGGCAGAGGGCAGCGCTGGGCGGCGGGCTCCTCCTGTAGGTGACGAGGCAGAAGGCAGCGCTGGGCGGCGGCTCCTCCTGTAGGCCGGGCTCCTGTAGGTGACGAGGCAGAGGGCAGCGCTGGGCGGCGGGCTCCTCTTGTAGGTGACGAGGCAGAAGGCAGCGCTGGGCGACGGCTCCTCCTGTAGGCTGGGCTCCTGTAGGTGACGAGGCAGAGGGCAGCGCTGGGCGGCGGGCTCCTCCTGTAGGCCGGGCTCCTGTAGGTGACGAGGCAGAGGGCAGCGCTGGGCAGCGGGCTCCTCCTGTAGGCCGGGCTCCTGTAGGTGACACAGCAGAAGGCAGCGCTGGGCGGCGGCTCCTCCTGTAGGCCGGGCTCCTGTAGGTGACGAGGCAGAGGGCAGCGCTGGGCGGCCCTCTGCCTCCTGTAGGCCGGGCTCCTGTAGGTGACGAGGCAGAGGGCAGCGCTGGGCGGCGGGCTCCTGTAGGTCACGAGGCAGAGGGCAGCGCTGGGCGGCGGGCTCCTCCTGTAGGCCGGGCTCCTGTAGGTGACGAGGCAGAAGGCAGCGCTGGGCGGGGCTCCTCCCGTAAACCGGACTCCTGTAGGTGACGAGGCAGAGGGCAGCGCTGGGCGGCGGCTCCTCCTGTAGACCGGGCTCAGCAGGCTGAGTCGACAGGATGAGCAGTGACGGCGGACGGCCAGTCTGGCATGCTGATGAGATCATGTCGCAGCGTCCGACATACTCAGCAAAGGTCAACTGAGAAACAACCAACTTAACTCTCCGAGCCCGCCCGCCGCTCAGGGTCCGGGTACCAGGTCCGGCGGAGAATGTCTAATACGCGTTGCTAGCAGAGGGATACATTCGGTTGCCGTACGATAAGTGACGTTGATAACTGTATGTGACGGGTCAGCTGGCTAGTTGCGGCCACCGCATGCGACACAAGCGCGCCACTCCGCCGTGCGCGTGACATGTGACGAGTGAGATTATAACTGGATCTGACGGTCCAGCCAGCTGCTCTAATCAGCGCGACGCTGCAGTGGGACAGCCGCTGTCCTGTCGTCACAAAACACACGACACAGCGCACAGTTGGCTGCTCCCACCACAGGTCACGGGGTCGCCGAGCCCCACACTCGGTCCGTGACGGTCAGCTGGCCTGTGACGGTCCGTCACACAGGCCAGCCATCAACCCCAATTGCGCACGCAGCGGCGGCGACTTTCGGCGGAACGACATCGCTCCAGCTATTTCAGAACCATCTGCAGCAGCCATGACAACGTCCTGAATTAGCAATATGCAGCCGGAACTCGGCCGCCCGGCTGGAATTACGGCCACGTCAGCTCGCATACCCAGACAATTTGCGGAAAGAATTAATTAATCAGTCCAACTGCCCGCGCACCAAGTGGGCTATGAAACGCCACTGGGCGTCTCCGTTTGCAGGCGGCACTCCACCCACTCCACCTGCGCGTCTCACACCGCACTCCAGCCGGCCGCTTTACTGGCCACCTCCGTAAAGTGTTGCTTTCCCGGACGGCAGTGCAGTTAGCGACAAAGTTCAGCGGCGCCCGCTCCCCAGGTTCTCCTATCCGTTAGGGGCAACGATCGCGCTGTCTCAACGGCCGCCGACCCGACGGCCGCCGACCCGACCGCCGACGACCCGACCGCCGCTCGGCCGTCCTGAGGTAGCGCCTGAACGGCTGGAGGTGAGACAGACGGTGGCGTGCTCCGCGCCTGTCAGAAACCCCGCAGCCGCGCAGACAGGGGCGACCACACCGGTAAAGCGTCAGGCGCTCGTGTGCTGTGCTGTGCCGTGCTGTGCTGTGCTGTGCCGTGCCGTGCTGTGCCGTGCCGTGCCGTGCTGTACTGTGCTGCGCCGTGCTGTACTGTGCTGCGCCGTGCTGTACTGTGCTGCGCCGTGCTGTACTGTGCTGCGCCGTGCTGTACTGTGCTGCGCCGTGCTGTACTGTGCTGCGCCGTGCTGTACTGTGCTGCGCCGTGCTGTACTGTGCTGCGCCGTGCTGTACTGTGCTGCGCCGTACTGTGTCGTGCCGTGCTGTGTCGTGCCGTGCTGTGCCGTGCTGTATTGCACTGGGCTGTGCTGGGCAATGACTGTTATGTTTTGTTCTGTTCCGTGCAGGTGCTACACCGAACAGCAGGTAGTGCGGCAACATGTCCCAGTACACAATCCGTGGCAACTAGACACTGTGACACAATAGTCACAATCTCGCAAAAGCACAGTCGCGCTTGAGAAAGCAGCTCATCGTAGAAACCTTAAGCAAAATATATCAACACCAGCTGCGGTCCGGGCGCCTCCGCTAGGCCACTTTCGTCTGTTGACAGGAGATATTCACAGTTCACGTTTCCAAAGCAAACTGATCATTGTTTTCACTTCTACTCAGGCTGTGTAACACTCCGCCAACTCTCCGGACAGCGTCGTGGCTCAAATAGTGAGCGAGCGAGCCGGCGGGGCACCGTGAGAAGCAGCAAGAATTCCGCAGCAGAGCAGCCAGTAGCAGCGGAATGAGCATTCCCACATCGCCAGAACCACTGACCGCGCCCCTACACACACATTTACCGGTGATCTTGTCCGAACCGGTACCACAAAGGCCGAACCCTCCCTGCCCCCCGCCGACCTGTCTTGTTACCGACCCGGCCCGGTCCAGCTGTCGAGCGACGCCGCCGGCCCGGCCGAGAGGCCAGCGTCCGCGGCCGCGACCGACGCCCGGGCGTCACACATCGATCTGGGAGGCACGTGTCGCTGCCGTCGCCGCCGCCGCAGACCACCTCATATCACCAGCGGCGCTGACACCGGGATTACCCGACCCAGGGCGGTGGCGGCGGCGGCGGCGGTGGCGGCGGTACAGCTGTCGGCAACAGTCCACTCCGCCCCACCGCCACCGCTGCTGGAGCCGTGGGGCCGGCGGAGCCCTGTGAAGTGGCGAGTCCCGACTCCTGAGGAGAGACCGAGAGTTCGTCCCGACTCCTGAGGAGACCGATCGAGCGTCCGTCCTGACTCCTGAGGAGACCGATCGAGCATCCGTCCTGACTCCTGAGGAGACCGATCGAGCATCCTTCCCGACTCCAGAAGAGACCAACCAAGAGTCCGTCCTGACTCCTGAGGAGACCGATCGAGCGTCTGTCCTGACTCCTGAAGAGACCAACCGAGGGTCCGTCCTGACTCCTGAGGAGACCGATTGAGCGTCCGTCCTGACTCCTGAGGAGACCGATCCAGCGTCGAGCGTTCATCCTGACACGATCCAGCGCGTGGCGCGGCCGAATCTCGACCGTAACGCGCGACATTGCGGCGCATCAGCAGACATCAGCAGACATCAGCGGACATCAGCAGACATCAGCAGACATCAGCAGACATCAGCGGACATCAGCAGACATCAGCAGACATCAGCAGACATCAGCGGACATCAGCAGACATCATCAGACATCAGCAGACATCAGCATACATCAGCGGACATCAGCAGACATCAGCAGACATCAACAGACATCAGCAGACATCAGCAGACATCAGCGGACATCAGCGGACATCAGCAGACATCAGCAGACATCAGCGGACATCAGCAGACATCAGCAGACATCAGCAGACATCAGCGGACATCAGCGGACATCAGCAGACATCAGCAGACATCAGCATACATCAGCGGACATCAGCAGACATCAGCGGACATCAGCAGACATCAGCAGACATCAACAGACATCAGCAGACATCAGCAGACATCAGCGGACATCAGCGGACATCAGCAGACATCAGCAGACATCAGCGGACATCAGCAGACATCAGCAGACATCAGCAGACATCAGCAGACATCAGCTAACATCAGCGGACATCATCAGACATCAGCATACATCAGCATACATCAGCGGACATCAGCAGACATCAGCGGACATCAGCAGACATCAGCAGACATCAGCAGACAGCAGACATCAGCAGACATCAGCAGACATCAACAGACATCAGCATACATCAGCAGACATCAGCAGACATCAACAGACATCAGCATACATCAGCGGACATCAGCGGACATCAGCAGACATCAGCAGACATCAGCGGACATCAGCGGACATCAGCAGACATCAGCAGACATCAGCAGACATCAGCAGACATCAGCGGACATCAGCGGACATCAGCAGACATCAGCAGACATCAGCAGACATCAGCGGACATCAGCGGACATCAGCAGACATCAGCAGACATCAGCGGACATCAGCGGACATCAGCAGACATCAGCAGACATCAGCAGACATCAGCAGACATCAGCAGACATCAGCAGACATCAGCAGACATCAGCAGACATCAGCAGACATCAACAGACATCAGCATACATCAGCAGACATCAGCAGACATCAACAGACATCAGCATACATCAGCAGACATCAACAGACATCAGCATACATCAGCGGACATCAGCAGACATCAGCAGACATCAGCGGACATCAGCAGACATCAGCAGACATCAGCATACATCAGCGGACATCAGCATACATCAGCAGACATCAGCAGACATCAGCAGACATCAGCAGACATCAGCAGACATCAGCAGACATCAGCAGACATCATCAGACATCATCAGACATCATCAGACATCAGCAGACATCAGCAGACATCAGCAGACATCAGCGGACATTAGCGACACATCAGCAGACATCAGCGGACATCAGCGGACATCAGCAGACATCAGCAGACATCAGCATACATCAGCGGACATCAACAGACATCAGCAGACATCAGCGACACATCAGCAGACATCAGCGGACATCAGCGGACATCAGCAGACATCATCGGACATCAGCAGACATCAGAAGACATCAGCGGACATCAGCAGACATCAGCAGACATCAGCAGACATCAGCATACATCAGCAGACATCAACAGACATCAGCATACATCAGCGGACATCAGCAGACATCAGCAGACATCAGCGGACATCAGCAGACATCAGCAGACATCAGCATACATCAGCGGACATCAGCAGACATCAGCAGACATCAGCAGACATCAGCAGACATCAGCAGACATCAGCAGACATCAACAGACATCAGCATACATCAGCAGACATCAGCAGACATCAACAGACATCAGCATACATCAGCAGACATCAACAGACATCAGCATACATCAGCGGACATCAGCAGACATCAGCAGACATCAGCAGACATCAGCGGACATCAGCAGACATCAGCAGACATCAGCAGACATCAGCGGACATCAGCAGACATCAGCAGACATCAGCAGACATCAGCGGACATCAGCAGACATCATCAGACATCAGCAGACATCAGCATACATCAGCGGACATCAGCAGACATCAGCAGACATCAACAGACATCAGCAGACATCAGCAGACATCAGCGGACATCAGCGGACATCAGCAGACATCAGCAGACATCAACAGACATCAGCATACATCAGCAGACATCAACAGACATCAGCATACATCAGCGGACATCAGCAGACATCAGCAGACATCAGCGGACATCAGCAGACATCAGCAGACATCAGCATACATCAGCGGACATCAGCAGACATCAGCAGACATCAGCAGACATCAGCAGACATCAGCAGACATCAGCAGACATCAGCAGACATCATCAGACATCATCAGACATCATCAGACATCAGCAGACATCAGCAGACATCAGCAGACATCAGCGGACATTAGCGACACATCAGCAGACATCAGCGGACATCAGCGGACATCAGCGGACATCAGCAGACATCAGCAGACATCAGCATACATCAGCGGACATCAACAGACATCAGCAGACATCAGCGACACATCAGCAGACATCAGCGGACATCAGCGGACATCAGCAGACATCATCGGACATCAGCAGACATCAGAAGACATCAGCGGACATCAGCAGACATCAGCAGACATCAGCAGACATCAGCATACATCAGCAGACATCAACAGACATCAGCATACATCAGCG
The DNA here is from genome assembly GCA_036785665.1 of Chirona hameri. Classification (NCBI taxonomy): domain Eukaryota; kingdom Metazoa; phylum Arthropoda; class Thecostraca; order Balanomorpha; family Balanidae; genus Chirona; species Chirona hameri. Next base: position 8,979 of record JAXIVJ010004907.1, read on the forward strand.
GACATCAGCAGACATCAGCAGACATCAGCGGACATCAGCAGACATCAGCAGACATCAGCATACATCAGCGGACATCAGCAGACATCAGCAGACATCAGCAGACATCAGCAGACATCAGCAGACATCAGCAGACATCAACAGACATCAGCATACATCAGCAGACATCAGCAGACATCAACAGACATCAGCATACATCAGCAGACATCAACAGACATCAGCATACATCAGCGGACATCAGCAGACATCAGCAGACATCAGCAGACATCAGCGGACATCAGCAGACATCAGCAGACAGCAGACATCAGCGGACATCAGCAGACATCAGCAGACATCAGCAGACATCAGCGGACATCAGCAGACATCATCAGACATCAGCAGACATCAGCATACATCAGCGGACATCAGCAGACATCAGCAGACATCAACAGACATCAGCAGACATCAGCAGACATCAGCGGACATCAGCGGACATCAGCAGACATCAGCAGACATCAGCGGACATCAGCAGAGATCAGCAGACATCAGCAGACATCAGCGGACATCAGCGGACATCAGCAGACATCAGCAGACATCAGCAGACATCAGCGGACATCAGCAGACATCAGCGGACATCAGCAGACATCAGCAGACATCAACAGACATCAGCAGACATCAGCAGACATCAGCGGACATCAGCGGACATCAGCAGACATCAGCAGACATCAGCGGACATCAGCAGACATCAGCAGACATCAGCAGACATCAGCAGACATCAGCGGACATCAGCGGACATCATCAGACATCAGCATACATCAGCATACATCAGCGGACATCAGCAGACATCAGCAGACATCAGCGGACATCAGCAGACATCAGCAGACATCAGCAGACAGCAGACATCAGCAGACATCAGCAGACATCAACATACATCAGCAGACATCAGCAGACATCAGCAGACATCAACAGACATCAGCATACATCAGCGGACATCAGCGGACATCAGCAGACATCAGCAGACATCAGCGGACATCAGCGGACATCAGCAGACATCAGCAGACATCAGCAGACATCAGCAGACATCAGCGGACATCAGCAGACATCAGCAGACATCAGCAGACATCAGCAGACATCAGCGGACATCAGCGGACATCAGCAGACATCAGCAGACATCAGCGGACATCAGCGGACATCAGCAGACATCAGCAGACATCAGCAGACATCAGCAGACATCAGCAGACATCAGCAGACATCAGCAGACATCAGCAGACATCAGCAGACATCAGCAGACATCAACATACATCAGCAGACATCAGCAGACATCAACAGACATCAGCATACATCAGCAGACATCAACAGACATCAGCATACATCAGCGGACATCAGCAGACATCAGCAGACATCAGCGGACATCAGCAGACATCAGCAGACATCAGCATACATCAGCGGACATCAGCAGACATCAGCAGACATCAGCAGACATCAGCAGACATCAGCAGACATCAGCAGACATCAGCAGACATCAGCAGACATCATCAGACATCATCAGACATCATCAGACATCAGCAGACATCAGCAGACATCAGCAGACATCAGCGGACATTAGCGACACATCAGCAGACATCAGCGGACATCAGCGGACATCAGCGGACATCAGCAGACATCAGCAGACATCAGCATACATCAGCGGACATCAACAGACATCAGCAGACATCAGCGACACATCAGCAGACATCAGCGGACATCAGCGGACATCAGCAGACATCATCGGACATCAGCAGACATCAGAAGACATCAGCGGACATCAGCAGACATCAGCAGACATCAGCAGACATCAGCGGACATCAGCGGACATCAGCGGACATCAGCGGGCATCAGCGGGCATCAGTGGACATCAGCAGACATCAGCAGACATCAGCAGACATCAGCAGACATCAGCAGACATCAGCAGACATCAGCAGTACACATCAGCGACACATCAGCGGCGCAGTGCCGAACAAATCTCACCAAACGGCCCCACTGGACCACGGCCGGCGAGAGATACAGGCCGCTCCGGAGACGGCGTCTCGAGTCGGCTGCGGAATACAGCCGGGGCGGAGCCGAGTGATGGCATATATCTGTGATCAGACTGGGCCCGTGTGTGTATATATACCGTACGTGCATACCCACCGGGCCATGATAAGGCTGTAGAGTCGGGCGCCGTTTGCCGTATCAGACACAACTGCTACACCAGGTTCATGATGATGATTCGAGGTTTTTGGGCGCACCGACTGCTGCAGATGTTGTGTCCATTCTTTTACACCAAACACAAACCGATACCAACACACATTGATGTTCGTTTGTGGAGCAAACCAATACTGCCTGGCAGCACCATCCCCGCCACCCATCCCTTCAACTCACCATCCCCGCCACCCATCCCTTCGACTCGCCATCCCCGCCGCCCCTGCCCTGGGGCGGCCGCAGCTGGTTAGTCGGCGGCAGCGCCATTGATTAATGGATTGATGGCCGCAGAATCGGAGACGCGCCGCTGACTCTGTTAGCAGCGCTATTCACACCCGCGGGACGGGCGGGGAGCAGCCGCCGCCGTATCCGGCGGGGGTATGACATTGGCGACCACTGCTGGCGATCACCTAACGGCTACCGGCGGGCGGGCGGGCGGACGGGACGGGACGGGACGGGACGGGACGGGACGGGACGGGACGGGACGGGTCGGGTCGGGTCGGGTCGGGACGGGACGGGACGGGACGGGACGGGACGGGACGGGACGGGACGGGACGGGACGGGGCGGGGCGGGGCGGGGCGGGGCGGGGCGGGGCGGGACGGGACGGGACGGGACGGGACGGGACGGGACGGGACGAGCGGAGCAGGCGGGGAGGCGGAGTCATAACCTAACCAGTGGTGCCCACCAACCGACGCGGGACAACCCAGTCGGTTGTTCTGCTGATGTCGCTGCTGATGATCGCTGATACGACAGCTGTGCTAAGTGGTCAGCAGATCTGCCATCAAACTATCCGGCGTCCCCATCAGCGCCTTCAGGCCTTCGATGCCGCTGGGCCTCCGGGGCCTCCGGGACCTCCGCTGGACGGCAGAATTCCTCAGTGTCCGCCGGGTTCTGGCCCCCGGGGTCCGGCAGGTTCCGTTCCGCAGCCGGTGCCGGGCAGCGTCTGTGCGTAACGCCCTCTCCACCGGCGGCGGCGGGCACGTCGCAGCTGTGGTCGGCGGCGGCGCGATATACGGGCGGTCGTCGGCGGACAGCCCGTCTGCCGACGCTCCGAGACGTTCTGGGCCGGGCCGGCGACCGATCCCCGGGGACCGGCGCCGAGACCCGGACAGACAGACAGCAAAGCGAGCATCGACCTACCGCGGGGTCGGCGGGGTCAGCTGGAGTGACGCCGACACGGGGTGAGGCGGTAACGAGACGAGGGCGAGACGAAGACGAGACGTGGACGAGACGTGGACGAGACGAGGACGAGACGAGGGCGATACGAGGACGATACGAGGACGAACGAGGACGAGACAAGGACGAGACGAGTAGGATGAATACGAGACAAAGACGAGACGAAGACGAGACTAAGACGAGACTAAGACGAGACTAAGACGAGACGTAGACGAGACGAAGCCGAGACGAAGCCGAGACGAAGACGAGACGAAGACGAGACGAAGACGAGACGAAGACGAGACGAAGACGAAGACGATACGAAGACGATACGAAGACGATACGAAGACGAGACAAAGACGAAGACGAGACGAAGACGAGACGAAGACGAGACGAAGACGAAGACGAAGACGAAGACGAAGACGAAGACGAGACGAAGACGAGACGAAGACGAGGCGAAGACGAGACGAAGACGAGACGAAGACGAGACGAATACGAGACGAAGACGAGACGAAGACGAGACGAAGATGAAGACGAGACGAAGACGATACGGATACGAAGACGAGACGGATACGAAGACGAGACGGATACGAAGACGAGACGGATACGAAGACGAGACGAAGACGAGACTAAGACGATACGGAGACGAGACGGAGACGAGACGAATACGAGACGAATACGAGACGAATACGAGACGAATACGAGACGAATACGAGACGAATACGGGACGAATACGGGACGAATACGGGACGAATACGAGACGAATACGAGACGAATACGAGACGAATACGAGACGAATACGAGACGAATACGAGACGAAGACGAAGACTAGACGAAGACGAGACGAAGACGAGACGAAGACGAGACCAATACGAGACGAATACGAGACGAAGACGAGACGAAGACGATACAAGACGATACGAAGACGAGACGAATACGAGACGAATACGAGACGAAGACGAGACGAAGACGAGACGAAGACGATGCGAATACGATGCGAAGACGAGGCGAAGACGAGGCGAATACGAGGCGAATACGAGGCAAAGACGAGGCGAAGACGAGGCGAAGACGAGGCGAAGACGAGGCGAGGGCGAGACGAAGACGAGACGAAGACGAGACGAAGACGAAGACGAGACGAAGACGAGACGAAGACGAGACGAATACGAGACGAATACGAGACGAATACGAGACGAAGACGAGACGAAGACGAAGACGAGACGAATACGAGACGAAGACGAGACTAAGACGAGACGAAGACGAGACGAAGACGAGACGAAGACGAGACGAAGACGAGACGAAGCCAAGACGAAGACGAGACGAAGACGAGACGAAGACGAGACGAAGACGAGACGAAGACGAGACGAAGACGAGACGAAGACGAGACGAAGACGAGGGCGAGGGCGAGGGCGAGACTAGGGCGAGACTAGGGCGAGACGAGGGCGAGACGAGGGCGAGACGAGACTGGAGCGAGACGTGAGCAAGACGAGTGTGATAACGAGGAAGAGACGGGAGAGAAGGGAGCGAGACGGACGACAAAGGAGCGAGACTAGAGTGAAGCGAGGTTGCGACGTGGCCGGCAGTTACTGCGGCATCACTCACTGGACAGCGGCTGAGGTTGCGTCACGGAAAGCAACGCAGCCTGTGGCGCAGCGATTGTATTGGTCTGCCGTGTTTCCTGCAGCAAGGGAGGATGGCTGGGAAGGAAATCACTGGAGGTGGACCGGCCACACATCAGCCAACATGGACGTAGGAAGGATACTTGCCCCTGCAGGATGGCAGCAGGGCGACATCAGTGCAGTGTTGACATCGGGTCTAGGTCTCGACAGTCGACATACTTCAATCACAACAGATACCCTGCAGGAGCCCGGCTAACAATGATGACGCTCTGTCTGAGTGCAGGACCACAACTAAGCTACACGAGTCGCCGTCTCCAAACATCCGCGTCCCATGAGAATCTAGAGTAGATCGCCTCAGTGTTCTGCCTGAGAGCCGTGTGCGATGAGACAAATCAGACCCGAAGCTGACCGCCGAGTTGTCTCGGTGCTCTTGCTGAAAGTCGTGTGGGAGAAACGAGACCAATGCGATCTGAACAGTGAACCAGTGGAGTTTTCTCGAGTGTGGATGTGTAAGCACTAAGCAGCCACCTAATGTCGCCGTGAAGTTGTCTCGGGTTTGGGTGTGTAAACGTCCCCAGGGTCCTAGGATTGCTTTGGAGCTTGGCTGCCGAGTGAAGATTCTGCCTAAAAATAAGCATAAAGAGTGGGAAAACTCAACCAAAAACCACATGTATTCGGATTTATCAACGCCCAATTACCCGTTCACCATAATTAATTATTACCTATGGCAAATATTACCTGCCTTTCACTCCACAGTCTCTCCCTATCATTACATCCATAAATCAGTGTCAGGGTTCCAATTATCCAATAAATTGTCAAATAAGGAGAGCAAAATTCACAGGAAAAGGAGTGGAAAAATAGTATCCATCGGGTGTCGTTTTTCACCCAAATTTCCCAATGCTAGGACACTGAACGTCCCGCTCTGGCCCCTCTGACTACATCTGGCAGCAGCGGCCTGCTCCGGAGGCGGCCGCTGCTGGTATCGATCATCACTGGGCCTGACAAATGTGTCCCGGTCTCTGCTGCCGCCGCTGCTGGTATCGATCATCACTGGGTCTGACAAATGTGTCCCGGTCTCTGCTGCCGCCGCTGCTGGTATCGATCATCACTGGGCCTGACAAATGTGTCCCGGTCTCTGCTGCCGCCGCTGCTGGTATCGATCATCACTGGGCCTGACAAATGTGTCCCGGTCTCTGCTGCCGCCGCTGCTGGTATCGATCATCACTGGGCCTGACAAATGTGTCCCGGTCTCTGCTGCCGCCGCTGCTGGTATCGATCATCACTGGGCCTGACAAATGTGTCCCGGTCTCTGCTGCCGCCGCTCTGCTGCCTCCATTGCTTCCCCGCCGTCTCCCCGCCGCTTCCCGTCCGGCAGACTCCGCCGTCTCTCCGCCGCCTCCCGTCCGGCAGACTCCGCCGCTTCCCGTCCGGCAGACTCCGCCGCTTCCCGTCCGGCAGACTCCGCCGTCTCTCCGCCGCTTCCCGTCCGGCAGACTCAACCCCTCATCAGCCGCTTATTGTCGCTTCTCCGCGTCAGTACAGACCACAGACAGCGGTCCGGCCGTCGGTAGCGATCATCAGCTGTCGTTGGCTCGCGTCAGTACAGACCACAGACAGCGGTCCGGCCGTCGGTAGCGATCATCAGCTGTCGTTGGCTCGCGTCAGTACAGACCACAGACAGCGGTCCGGCCGTCGGTAGCGATCATCAGCTGTCGTTGGCTCGCGTCAGTACAGACCACAGACAGCGGTCCGGCCGTCGGTAGCGATCATCAGCTGTCGTTGGCTCGCGTCAGTACAGACCACAGACAGCGGTCCGGCCGTCGGTAGCGATCATCAGCTGTCGTTGGCTCGCGTCAGTACAGACCACAGACAGCGGTCCGGCCGTCGGTAGCGATCATCAGCTGTCGTTGGCTCGCGTCAGTACAGACCACAGACAGCGGTCCGGCCGTCGGCAGCGATCACCAGCCGCTCTCTGTCGTCCGTCGTCCGGCCGTCGGTAGAGACCTCAGACCGCGGCAGTGTATACACCGTCATCAGCCCTCAGCACAGACCACAGCGGCACGTATTGTCGCTGCCGCGGCGGCCGGCGTATGGACCGCATTTACCAGCGACGACACAGCTACAGCGCTTAGGACGACACGGCCATTGTCGAGCGCCGCGCAAGTCACACAGTTTGCACACAGTTTTCACACAGCTGCCGGTGCAAACGGTGAGCACAGTCGGCATCGCTCTATCTCAGGGATGGCCACACACGCAACTAGCCCCTCCGTGCGCCGGCCCCAACAGTGTAGGCAAGGCATGGGAGGTGTCTGAAGCACCCGACCAGCACAGCTCAGTATACAGCTGAGTCATAGCTCAGTCAGCGGGCAAGCGACCTCTCATCCTGTCCGCGTCTCGTCAGTTCACCAGGTTCCAAACCAGACTAGTCGGCGTCTGCATCCGTCAATGTGTAACCGGATGGTAATTGGTGACGTGATCTAAGCGAGAGGGCGCTGCCTCAGCAGCTCTCAAACCAGGCTCGTTTGGGTGTTCGCGTGCGAGGGCGAGGGGACGGTGGTCTGTGAGGGGACGTGTGCGAGGGGACGGTGGCCTGTGACGGGACGTGTGCGAGGGGACGGTGGACTGTGACGGTACGTGTGCGAGGGGACGGGGGCCTGTGAGGTGACGTGTGTGAGGGGACGGTGGCCTGTGACGGGACGTGTGCGAGGGGACGGTGGCCTGTGACGGTACGAGTTGACCTATGAGCGGACAGCGCTCTGAGGCGAGGGACGCCATTGCTCACCCTGTTCGCTGCCGGGGCTGGCCGGTCGGTACGGATCCATGGTGTACGGGCTGTACTGCGGCTGCGGCTGCTGCTGCTGCGGCTGCTGAGACGGCGGACCCGCGCCGCTGGCGTACGGGCTGAAGTCGCCGGCCTGGCCGGGCTCCAGAAGCTGACCGTCAGGACCGATGTGGTGCACCTCACGGTAAACCTTGGTTACCGTGGTTACCTGTAGCGGCACATAGGTGGGTCAGGGCAGGTAAGGTGGGGTCAGGGCGGGGTGGGTCAGGGCGGGTCACACAGATATGGCATTCATCAACACTGGTCACAGACACACTAGGTACGTCCACCACAAATGTGCTAACGAACAAACACGAGCGTGATAACCTGACAGTAATCCACGATATATGATGCTGTCTTGTGTGGTGCGCCAGACAGGAACCAGACATCGTACACAAACAGAGCCAGCACAAAGGTCAGCCGCTGGATCTCCCCAGCCCGGACCAGCCCGGACCATCCTCAGACCCGCCATTACCGGCACGCAGTACCAGCAGACGCGGCGGCGGCGGCGGCGGCGGCGGCGGCGGCGGCGGCGGCGGCGGCGGCGGCGGCGGCGGCGGCGGCGGCGGCGGCGACACCTCATCAACTGCGCAAACACCACCTCCCCTACCTCCCTCAGCCTCCCTCAGCCTCCCTCAGCCTCCCTCAGCCTGTTCCCTCAGCCTGTGTCTCTCAGCCTGTCTCCCTCGCCCTCCGCTGTTTCCAGCCTCTACCAGCGAGCCAGAGAGAGTCGTGTCGAAGCGCGCCTCTCGCCATTCAAATGTCTGTAAGTCGTCACAGACCAGACCGGCGGCCGGTGCCAGCCAGGATCAGTTGGATCAGTTGGATCAGCAATCCCCTCCGTCGGCCTGATGGTAGCGGACCGCTCGGTTGGATCAGTCCCATCAGTCCCATCAGTCCCATCAGTCCCATCAGTCCGATCAGTCCGATCAGTCCGATCAGTCCGATCAGTCCGATCAGTCCGATCAGTCCGATCAGTCCGATCAGTCCGATCAGTCCGATCAGTCCGATCAGTCCGATCAGTCCGATCAGTCCGATCAGTCCGATCAGTCCGATCAGTCCGATCAGTCCGATCAGTCCGATCAGTCCCATCAGCAGCCGGATCAGCTGGATCAGCTGGATCAGCTGGATCAGCTGGATCAGCTGGATCAGCTGGATCAGCTGGATCAGCTGGATCAGCTGGATCAGCTGGATCAGCTGGATCAGCCGATCAGTTGGATCAGTTGGATCAGTTGGATCAGTTGGATCAGTTGGATCAGTTGGATCAGTTGGATCAGTTGGATCAGTTGGATCAGTTGGATCAGTTGGATCAGTTGGATCAGTTGGATCAGCTGGATCAGCTGGATCAGCTGGATCAGCTGGATCAGCCGATCAGTTGGATCAGCTGGATCAGTTGGATCAGCTGGATCAGCCGATCAGTTGGATCAGTTGGATCAGCTGGATCAGCTGGATCAGCCGATCAGTTGGATCAGCTGGATCAGTTGGATCAGCTGGATCAGCTGGATCAGCCGATCAGTTGGATCAGCTGGATCAGCTGGACCGTAACCGTGACGCCGTACCGCCGTCACCGTAAACGGTATGCCGATCGGAGCGCTGCTGGTCAGACAGGCGATCCAATTCGGCCCGAACGGCCACCGCTACCCGGCCGCCGCCGCTGGGATTGTTCCGCCTACGCCCGCCGACGTCCACCAGAGCCAGGTCATCAGCGTACGTGACCTGAACACAGACACCGGCTCCGCCCCCTCACACTCCCAGACGGAGATGAGGTCCGCTACCTAATCACCTCCACAGACACCGGCTCCGCCCCCACACACTCCCAGACGGAGATGAGACCCGCTACCTAATCACCTCCACACACACTCCCAGACGGAGATGAGGCCCGCTACCGAATTACCTCCCCACACACTCCCAGACGGAGAGAAGTGTCCCGCTACCTAATCACCTCCCCACACACTCCCAGACGGAGAGATGTGGCCCGCTACCTAATCTCCCAGACGGAGAGATGTGTCCCGCTACCGAATCACCTCCCCACACACTCCCAGACGGAGAGATGAGGCCCGCTACCTAATCACCTCCCCACACACTCCCAGACGGAGAGATGAGGCCCGCTACCTAATCACCTCCCCACACACTCCCAGACGGAGAGATGTGGCCCGCTACCTAATCACCTCCCCACAGACACCGGCTCCGCCTCCACACACTCCCAGACGGAGATGAGGCCCGCTACCTAATCACCTCCCCCCCCTCCCCTCCCACACTCCCAGACGGAGAGATGAGGCCCGCTACCTAATCACCTCCCCACACACTCCCAGACGGAGAGATGTGGCCCGCTACCAAATCACCCCCCCCCCCCCCCACTCCCAGACGGAGAGATGTGGCCCGCTACCTAATCACCCCCCCCCCCCCCCCCCCCCCCCACTCCCAGACGGAGAGATGTGGCCCGCTACCTAATCACCCCCCCCACACTACACACACACACACACACACACACACACACACACACACACACACGCACGCACGCACGCACGCACGCACGCACGCACGCACGCACGCACGCACGCACGCACGCACGCGCGCACGCGCACGCGCACGCGCACGCGCACGCGCACGCGCACGCGCACGCGCACGCGCACGCGCACGCGCACGCGCACGCGCACGCGCACGCGCACGCGCACGCGCACGCGCACGCGCACGCGCACGCGCACGCGCACGCGCACGCGCACGCGCACGCGCACGCGCACGCGCACGCGCACGCGCACGCGCACGCGCACGCGCACGCGCACGCGCACGCGCACGCGCACGCGCACGCGCACGCGCACGCACACACACACACACACACACACACACACACACACACACACACACACACACACACACACACACACACACACACACACACACACACACACACACACACACACACACACACACACACACACTCCCAGACGGAGAGATGTGGCCCGCTACCTAATCACCTCCCCACATAATCACACGCACTAAGAGAGATGTGGCGCGCTACTTAACCAACCCCAACCCCATCCACAGAGTCATCCAGGGAAAGACACAGTTTCCGATGCATTTAAAACACCATGGTTATAGGATGTGAGCTACAGAAAAACAGTACGATCCTACAGAACAAACAACAATGAGAGATAATTAACCTTGATAACGGAAGCGTGATAGCGAGAATAACAATAGAATGTGTTCACATGCTGGAATACCTAATTAACGCGTCTATACTACGCCGAAGACACACGAACGCGTACTTGTTTCTGGCCTATTTCGAGCAGCAACTCCAAGAAAAGCAGGTCAATAACAGCACAATCGCACAATCACAGGTCAGCCACAGTCCGTCTGGCATCGGCAGCGGCATGGACAGCGTCACTGCATAGTGCGTCACTACACGCGGAGGAGGCCGCCGGTTCACTGGCACGGAGGAGGCCGCCGGTTCACTGGCACGGAGGAGGCCGCCGGTTCACTGGCACGGAGGAGGCCGCCGGTTGACTGGCACGGAGGAGGCCGCCGGTTGACTGGCACGGAGGAGGCCGCCGGTTCACTGGCACGGAGGAGGCCGCCGGTTCACTGGCACGGAGGAGGCCGCCGGTTCACTGGCACGGAGGATGCCGCCGGTTCACTGGCACGGAGGAGGCCGCCGGTTCATTGGCACGGAGGAGGCCGCCGGTTGACTGGCACGGAGGAGGCCGCCGGTTCACTGGCACGGAGGAGGCCGCCGGTTCACTGGCACGGAGGAGACCGCCGGTTCACTGGCACGGAGGAGGCCGCCGGTTCACTGGCACGGAGGAGGCCGCCGGTTCACTGGCACGGAGGAGACCGTCGGTTGACTGGCACGGAGGAGGCCGCCGGTTCACTACACACGGAGGAGGCCGCCGGTTCACTACACACGGAGGAGGCCGCCGGTTCACTACACACGGAGGAGGCCGCCGGTTCACTGGCACGGAGGAGGCCGCCGGTTCACTGGCACGGAGGAGGCCGCCGGTTCACTACACACGGAGGAGGCCGCCGGTTGACTGGCACGGAGGAGGCCGCCGGTTCACTGGCATGGATGAGGCCGCCGGTTGACTGGCACGGAGGAGGCCGCCGGTTGACTGGCACGGAGGAGGCCGCCGGTTGACTGGCACGGAGGAGGCTGCCGGTTCACTGGCACGGAGGAGGCCACCGGTTCACTGGCACGGAGGAGGCCGCCGGTTGACTGGCACGGAGGAGGCCGCCGGTTCACTGGCACGGAGGAGACCGCCGGTTCACTGGCACGGAGGAGGCCGTCGGTTCACTGGCACGGAGGAGGCCGCCGGTTCACTGGCACGGAGGAGACCGCCGGTTGACTGGCACGGAGAAGGCCGCCGGTTGACTGGCACGGAGTAGACCGCCGGTTGACTGGCACGGAGGAGACCGCCGGTTCACTGGCACGGAGGAGGAGGCCGCCGGTTGACTGGCACGGAGGAGGCCGCCGGTTCACTGGCACGGAGGAGGCCGCCGGTTCACTGGCACGGAGGAGACCGTCGGTTGACTGGCACGGAGGAGGCCGCCGGTTCACTGGCACGGAGGAGGCCGCCGGTTCACTGGCACGGAGGAGGCCGCCGGTTGACTGGCACGGAGGAGGCCGCCGGTTGACTGGCACGGAGGAGGCTGCCGGTTCACTGGCACGGAGGAGGCCACCGGTTCACTGGCACGGAGGAGGCCGCCGGTTGACTGACACGGAGGAGGCCGCCGGTTCACTGGCACGGAGGAGGCCGCCGGTTCACTGGCACGGAGGAGACCGCCGGTTCACTGGCACGGAGGAGGCCGCCGGTTGACTGGCACGGAGGAGGCCGCCGGTTGACTGGCACGGAGGAGGCTGCCGGTTCACTGGCACGGAGGAGGCCACCGGTTCACTGGCACGGAGGAGGCCGCCGGTTGACTGACACGGAGGAGGCCGCCGGTTCACTGGCACGGAGGAGGCCGCCGGTTCACTGGCACGGAGGAGACCGCCGGTTCACTGGCACGGAGGAGGCCGTCGGTTCACTGGCACGGAGGAGGCCGCCGGTTCACTGGCACGGAGGAGACCGCCGGTTGACTGGCACGGAGAAGGCCGCCGGTTGACTGGCACGGAGTAGACCGCCGGTTGACTGGCACGGAGGAGACCGCCGGTTCACTGGCACGGAGGAGGAGGCCGCCGGTTGACTGGCACGGAGGAGGCCACCGGTTCACTGGCATGGATGAGACCGCCGGTTCACTGGCACGGAGGAGGAGGCCGCCGGTTGACTGGCACGGAGTAGACCGCCGGTTGACTGGCACGGAGGAGACCGCCGGTTCACTGGCACGGAGGAGGAGGCCGCCGGTTGACTGGCACGGAGGAGACCGCCGGTTGACTGGCTCGATCTGTGTCAGCTCCAGCCGTCACCACCAGTGTCAGCTGACCAGGCTGTGTTGTCGGGCTCCATGGTCCGCCCGTCATCATCAGCCATCTGTGTCAGCTCCAGCCGTCACCACCAGTGTCAGCTGACCAGGCTTTGTTGTCGGGCTCCATGATCCGCCCGTCATCACCCTCCCCCTACCCCAGCTCGCCGCGCGCAGCAGAGATCAACTGATGACCGAACTTGCAAAGCTGCACCAAAAATATAAAAATGTATGATAAAGTAGCACAGTTACCTGGAATAAAACACTAACGACTTTCGGTTCTCGACAACTTCGGTTTTCGAAAGTAATATAGCATGCTATTTTAACACCAAAATTAATACTAAAATAGCACTCATCTGGTATGGATACTCCACAGTTATATCTCCTCATACTCTATCATATTTAATCATTTCTCTATCCTCGTTCAACACCCCGGCTGGCAGCGAAGGCTCTACTTCTACTGTCCATCGGCCTGTGAGGGCTGCTCCGCCAAACAGCGGTACTGCAGGGCGGTCCTGCGGAGCGGTCCTGCGGAGCGGTCCTGCGGAGCGGCGCTGCGGGGAGCGGTACCGGACCGGCCACAACGTGTCGGCCCGCTCGCCGGCTGTCGGTGTCGACGACTCGCCAGCCGTCGGTGGCGGCGGCGGCTCAGCGCGTGCTGTCGATAAGCCGGGCGGCCGGCCGCCGCGCCGCCCGCCGTCGAATAATGGCGCGCCCCGCCGTGATGAGCATATAAAGCGCGCCAAATGCCAGCATGATAAACCAGCGCCGTTAATTCGCGCCGACTGCCGACTGGGCGGCGGCGGGCGGACGGCGGCGGCGGCGGTGGGGCGGACGGGACGGGACGGGACGGGACGGGACGGGACGGGACGGGACGGGACGAGACGGGACGGGACGGGACGGGACGAGACGAGACGAGACGAGACGAGACGGGACGGGACGGGGACGGGGACGGGGACGGGGACGGGGACGGGGACGGGGACGGGGACGGGGACGGGGACGGGGACGGAGACGGGGACGGGGACGGGGACGAGACGGGGACGGGGACGGGGACGGGGACGGGGACGGGGACGGGGACGGGGACGGGGACGGGGACGGGGACGGGGACGGGCGAGCGGCGGCCCCGGCCCCGGCCCCGGCACCGGCACCGGCACCGGCACCGGCACCGGCACCGGCACCGGCACCGGCACCGGCACCGGCACCGGCACCGGCACCGGCACCGGCACCGGCACCGGCACCGGCACCGACACCGACACCGACACCGGCACCGGCACCGGCACCGGCACCGGCACCGGCACCGGTGTGAGTGCGAGTGTGTGACAGTGACAGGTGTGAGTGTGTGAGTGGGTGCAAACTGCGTAGAAAGACGCCACCCACACAAGTGGCACGCGTGTGTCGCCACACGCGTTACACGTGGCCGGCGCCTCCCCTGCGGGGATGTGTACCACGTGAGTCCACGTGTACACTTACAGCTCAGAAGGGCTATACGCCCGCAACACGGATCGCTCTTGGTAACGACTCAGCGAACATAACTCTGGCCCACGCACTACCCACTCACATACAAGTATCTCCCATAGTTTCCAAGTCACGTAAGTAACCATTGACCATGGAATTGGAGACACCCACTCCTAAGTAAGTTCAACTGACGAGTAGCTGACGCATGCACGCCAAACCTACTTTGGCTCGACGCTGCATTATCTCGAGCCAAAATCTGAGCCGATTATCTTCTCAGTGGTCAAAGGCGGCTTAGCTCTACCACTTCCTTCCTCTCGATAGCGCTCCCTTCATCCTCGCACCATCTCCGTCATCCCCACAGCGCCCCCATAGCACTCCCCTCACCCACCACCGCCAGGTCCATCCCCACAGCGGCCCCATAGCACTCCCCCCTCACCCACCACCGCCAGGTCCATCCCCACAGCGCCCCCATAGCACTCCCCTCACCCACCACCGCCAGGTCCATCCCCACAGCGCCCCCATAGCACTCCCCTCACCCACCACCGCCAGGTCCATCCCCACAGCGCCCCCATAGCACTCCCCCCTCACCCACCACCGCCAGGTCCATCCCCACAGCGCCCCCATAGCACTCCCCCCTCACCCACCACCGCCAGGTCCATCCCCACAGCCGGCCAGCTCCACCAGCCGCTGCGGCGTTCCCATTCGTGCACGATTCTCTCTGGACACGTTCTCCTGTCAGCAGCGGGCCCGTGGTCACCGAGCACCGCGTCAGGGCGCGGTACAGCCACCGATCGCTCTGATCTGTTTAGTCTAACCGCCGAGGCGAGCCGAGCCGAGCCGGGCAGAGCAGAGCAGAGCCGAGCCGAGCCGAGCCGAGCCGAGCCGAGCCGAGCCGAGCCGAGCCGAGCCGAGCCGAGCCGGGCAGAGCCGGGCCGAGCCGGGCCGGGCAGAGCAGAGCCGGGCAGAGCCGGGCCGAGCCGGGCCGAGCCGGGCCGAGCCGGGCCGAGCCGGGCCGAGCCGGGCCGAGCCGGGCCGAGCCGGGCCGGGCAGAGCAGAGCCGAGCCGGGCCGAGCCGAGCCGAGCCGAGCCGGGCAGAGCCGGGCCGAGCCGGGCCGGGCAGAGCAGAGCCGAGCCGGGCAGAGCCGGGCCGAGCCGGGCCGGGCAGAGCAGAGCCGAGCCGGGCAGAGCCGGGCCGAGCCGGGCCGAGCCGGGCCGAGCCGGGCCGGGCAGAGCAGAGCCGAGCCGGGCCGAGCCGGGCCGAGCCGGGCCGAGCCGGGCCGAGCCGGGCAGAGCCGGGCAGAGCCGGGCAGAGCAGAGCCGAGCCGGGCAGAGCCGGGCCGAGCCGGGCCGAGCCGGGCCGAGCCGGGCCGAGCCGGGCCGAGCCGAGCCGAGCCGGGCAGAGCCGAGCCGGGCAGAGCCGAGCCGAGCCGGGCCGGGCAGAGCAGAGCAGAGCAGAGCCGGGCAGAGCCGGGCAGAGCCGGGCAGAGCCGGGCAGAGCCGGGCAAAGCCGGGCAGAGCCGGGCAGAGCCGGGCAGAGCCGGGCAGAGCCGGGCAGAGCCGGGCAGAGCAGAGCAGAGCCGAGCCGGGCAGAGCCGGGCCGGGCAGAGCAGAGCCGGGCTGCATTCCGCTGTGATGCCGTGGCGGGCCGGCCAGTATCCAATGACGGATACCGACATCGACACCGCGCCGGTCCGGGCGGCAGGCGCCGGGAGCACGTGCTGGCTCGCCCGCTCTGACCCCTGCACCACCCGTGACCGACGGCTGCCCCTGCATCCCCGGGACTGTCCAATGGCCATCCACCCAAACAGCAGCGCAGCTCACGTGGCGTCTGTAACACCTGCAGTGAATATGGCACACACGGCACGTGGACCTGCATACCGCATATGCTCCATACAGCACACGCACTCACGCCCACATCCACATTCCACACACCACACACCCACATGAAGCTGTGCGCAACAGGTGCGGGAAATAACACCAGCAGAAGCAAAAACGGACAAAACGTGCGACAAATGTTGGGAAACATTCCATTCGTGCTATAAAAACAGTGCAATGCACATCACAAACGGGTAGCTCTAAGTAGTGACATGAACTTTAAAAACTACAAGTTATATTAACTGTTCATGAGCTATAAAGAAACGGGCAACACTATAACTAGGTACTCACTATTAGTATTAACCTACTTTCACCAAATTTGACAATAATGCAATTCGTAGCACTGATTTAACGTTATGTAGCGGGTATTATTTCGTTCTCCGAGTCCAGAAGACAGCGATACCTTATTATACCTTCACGATGTCATCAGTGATCTGATTGCGGTCATCCGGCTGGCCCGAGGGCGGGGCGGGCGGGGCGGGGCGGGGCGGGCAAGACAAGGAACGGGAAGGAGGGTGACGGGAAGAACGATGGTTACGGTGGACACGGGCAATAGAACGGCGACGCTATCTCGCACATACAACGGGGAAAACTCGTTCAAGGAGTTAGCCCGGAGTCTCGAAAGCCACCATCATTTGTTCTAGTTCCAGAGCCACCTAAGGCTGATTCTTGTTTGAGGAGGTTCGTACTTAACCCGCGCACTGCAGGGGGTTGATTTCCGCCCCCCCCCCTCAGGTTTTTCAAAGATAGCGGAAAAAACGGCGGCGCACAGCGCCGCCGGGTTTTGGCACACCTGTTAGGACATCAATTGCGCACACTTCGAAAAAAATAACCTCGGGTCATCTCAGGTCAGGTCACCAGACCAGGTCAAGTGACCCCACCTCCAAAAATGAGTTTTTCACCGATCAGTTTGAAACTTACAGGATGTCATGAGGGCATAAGTACTTACAATTCGTATATCTCGGAATTTTGATATCGGTGACTTAAAGTCAGGTCAATTTCGTGACCTCCCCATAATAAGTCAATGGGGAAATATACAAATGCTTCTCATTTCAAGGATATGCATGATATTAGTCCAATTACTTCTGGATCATGTTATTATAGGATATTCTTGATGATCCAAGTGTAATTTTTGTTCAGTGACCCCTATTGGGTCATTTGAGGTCATGCGAGGTCACCATCACTTTTTTTGTCAATAACTCCCGACATAAGGAAGATAGATAAGTAAAACAGACATCAACGTGTTTGTCTCGTCGAGATACGTCTTCCCATATGCAACATGCCCTACTTGGGTCACCACTTGACCTTGACCTGAGGTCAAATTGTTAAGTTGACTTAACAAGGTCACCATGTATATTATTCGAAGCGCCTTACAAGATCAACACAATGGCGTAAACAGTGTTCCGTTATCTTTATTAAGTAAAAAGTTAATAGCAAAAACGATTTAGCAAAAAAAAAACCTTTTTGACCTCTGGAGCCTCAAATATTGACCTGAGATCAAATCTGAGGACACCTTAGCGATTGGAAATTGCACTGGCTGGCGTTTGCTTTTTCCGTTTGTTTCTAACTAGCATTGTTTCTGAGATATATGGGAATATCTGGAGCGATGTCCTAAAACAGGAAAAAACTGGAAAATTTGACCTTCGATGACCTCTGGTGACCTCAATTTTGACCTGACCTAAAATAACACTGAAATACTTTCGATAGAACATGTATCAAGCTATCAAATGCCTTTTTCCGCTTCTCGCTACGTAGCGTAGTTTTCGAGATATCAGGGGGGGGGCGGAAATCAACCCCCCTGCAGTTCGTGTTCGGCGCAAAGCCCCTGCAGTGCGCGGGTTAACCCGCGCGGCGCTGGGGGGGGGGGGGGGGTAAATTTTACTCCCCTCCCGGATTTTCTCAATAACTTGAACACTATGACAGATGTCGAAGTGAAACTTTCGGTACCTTATGCTGCATCAATTATACGTCTTCTGACAACATTTGATTGAAATTGGTGAAGCAGTTTGGGAGATAATGACGTTTTAGTGACGTCATGTCATGCCATTTTTGGTGGAAAAACGTTAAATGTTTGACAAATCGTAGAAAATAGTTTTAATGCAAATCGCAAATAAAAAACGTAAAAAGAAAGGAAATAACATTCTCTTCCAAATAGCTATCTAGGATTTACGAAATTTAGTGTTTTTGACCCCAAAAAAAAATCACAAAACAAAATCGGAAGAATTTCCACAAAAGTATTTTTTTTAAAGATACTAAAAAACGGAAGATATGTTAGAGAACCAAGTATGGACGATACCAAACCAAATTGCAAAGCAATATCTTTATTTTGGACTGACTTATGGCTCCCTAAGTATAAGTAACTCATGACGTCATTTATTTAATACGTTTATGGGCTTTTAGTGACAAGATACAGATAAATAAATGCCACCGCTGTATTTCTGAGACAACGCTGGTCTAGAAACATGCCTTTTTTATTTAGATTAATCAATTTCACATTTTGACTTTTGTGTGACCTGACCTTGACCTGAGAGTCATTGTATGGGGTCAGGTTGTGAAAATGGCTGCTACTATCGAATTTTACGTGTAAAATAACCCATACAACATGCGTCGCATGGCTTTCGTAGACATGTGGCCTTTTGTGACCTGACCTTGACCTTTGCTTATAATTTCACTTTTGCTTATGCAGAAGATGCATTATACATTTGAGAGCACTTTGTGAGATAATAGTCGCAATCTAAGTCTTTGGATGGAAAGTATGGCCCAAAAACTCAAATTCCTTAATTTTGACCTTTGACCTGATCTGACCTGACATGTGACCTTGTTTTAAGAATTTCGTGTACGCGTTAGATTCTTCTCACTGAGAGTTTTCGATCACCGCCTTGCACGTCTAGCTGCGGTCATTGGTTCGGAAGATACGAGGGGGTACAATTTACCCCCACCCCACCCCAGCGCCGCGCGTTCGGCTGGAAACCCCAGCGCCGCGCAGGTTAAGCGACGGGATGCGCAAAGCTAGTGGCAAGAGGAAAGAGGCAAGAGGAAAGAGGAAAGAGGAAAGAGGAAAGAGGCAAGAGGAAAGAGGCAAGAGGAAAGAGGCAAAAGACAGAAGGCAAGAGACAGAAGGCAATACGCAGGAGGCAAGAGACAGGAGACAGGAGGAAGGAGGCAGGAGACAGGAGTCAGGAGGAAGTAGGCAGGAGACAGGAGACAGGAGGCAGGATGAAGGAGGCAGGAGGCAGGAGACAGGAGACAGGAGACAGGAGACAGGAGGCAGGAGGCAGGAGGCAGGAGGCAGGAGGCAGGAGGCATGAGGCAGGAGGCAGGAGGCAGGAGGCAGGAGGCAGGAGGCAGGAGGCAGGAGGCAGGAGGAAGAGGAAGGAGGAAGGAGGAAGGAGGAAGGAGGAAGGAGGAAGGAGGAAGGAGGAAGGAGGAAGGAGGAAGGAGGAAGGAGGAAGGAGGAAGGAGGAAGGAGGAAGGAGGAAGGAGGAAGGAGGAAGGAGGAAGGAGGCTGGAGGCAGGAGTCTGATCAGGCTGTCAGTGCAACACCACTGGACTGCATTGCAGCGCGTGCCGGCACGCTCAACGTTCACGTTGTGCAGCATGAGTTCCCCTCGTTTGCACGTCCTTACGTGCAGCCGAACGTGACACGGCGAGGCAGTGGCACGGGCGGGGTACAGGGGCCAGCTCAGGCCACCCATCACGCCTTACCACGCTGCAGCGCACCACCTTCACAACTACCCACCCTACATAGTGCCTTCATCCCATCCCCCCTCCTGCTCCCTGCCTCAGGTCTCCAGTTACCCCTGGTCCCTCACACCTCTCGCCAACCCTGCCCTTCCCGGAGCGCCAGTTCAGACCGCTGCTGGACCGTGATGTGGTGACCGTGAGACCGTGATGTATGACCACCACCACCTCCAGGCCGGTAGGCTCGGCCCGCCAGTCTACCTGCTGCATAGTGCTGCCCCATGTCTACCTGTTGCATAGTGTCCCATGTCTACCTGCTGGGTGGTGCTCTGTTTCTGCGTGCGGCTGATGAGCTGCTGCTGCTGCGGCTGGTCGCCGTTGGCCTGGTGCTGCTGCGGCGGCGGCGGCGGTGCCGGCGACTGCCGCTGCGCCTCATACTGTGGCTGGTACTGCAGGTCGGCGCTGTAGAGCACCGCCTCTCCGTCGCCACCGGACATCTCCGGCCTGCGCGGTCACCGCGGCACGGCCAGCAGGCAGACGGGCAGACGGGCAGACGGGTCAGTGGCGGGAACATGCCGTGCGGGGACCATAGCTGGGGGAGGGGTGGACAGGGAGTGCGCTGATATGCCACGGACCGAGACACTCAAACAGTCTTGCATTCGATCGTGGCCTTCGTTCGGTCATTTATGTTTTGTATTTGGTGTTTGATGTTTAATTTTTGACCATTCGATGACTGGTTCAAGAATTCAGAATTATGGCACAGACCGGATGACCATGGCCATTGGCCAGGTCAGCACGGTCTCCATGACAATATCAGCGCATTCCGAACCAAAACAAAACTCGGCAAACACAGGGAAAACGATCGGTAACATAATAGGCAAATGACGTGAGTAAACAACGGGTGAAATAATAGGTGAGTAACGCCACGAAACAAAACGACGCAGAGTGTCAGTGACATGGCAATGGCAAAATCATACTTAACAACGGGCAAACCAGTGTATAATTCACTAACGAGCATGCTCATTCTCAACATGCAGTCACTACACGGAGACTACAAGCCACAGCAGGTGGTAGGTAGGTCCACCGTGCCTGCGACTACGCTGCCACGACATGGCAGGCAGGCGTGTCATAGGCGGTCAGACACAACAGTCACATAACACAGCCGGCCCCTGGAGTCATGCAGGTAGGCGGCAGAACAGCACGCCATACAGACAGACAAACACACCGCAAGGACCGACACACGTGTCGGTCTCTGCTCCACCGCGTCTCGTCTATATCGACAGATAAGATGCTTAATTGTTTTCGTGTGTTTAAATAGCAAGGACAATTTTACGGCCAACCTGTTCGAGCTATGATACTTGCAAGCCCGTGGTAAACTTATGTGTTTTAAGGATCGGCGCACAGGATAATGGTCTTGAGCTTGGTGTTAGCAGTCAAACACAGGACCTCACGTGCCGTGTCTGGGGCGGTGACCAGGACCGCATCCTGCAGTGTCTGGGGCGGTGACCAGGACCCCACGGGCCGTGTCTGGAGCGGTGACTAGGACCGCATCCTGCCGTGTCTGGGGCGGTGACCAGGACCGCATCCTGCCGTGTCTGGGGCGGTGACCAGGACCGCATCCTGCCGTGTCTGGGGCGGTGACCAGGACCGCATCCTGCCGTGTCTGGGGCGGTGACCAGGACCGCATCCTGACGTGTCTGGGGCGGTGACCAGGACCGCATCCTGCCGTGTCTGGGGCGGTGACCAGGACCGCATCCTGACGTGTCTGGGGCGGTGACCAGGACCGCATCCTGGCGTGTCTGGGGCAGTTGGCGTGTCTGGGGCAGTGACCAGGACCGCATCCTGGCGTGTCTGGGGCGGTGACCAGGACCGCATCCTGCAGTGTCTGGGGCGGTGACCAGGACCGCATCCTGACGTGTCTGGGGCGGTGACCAGGACCGCATCCTGCCGTGTCTGGGGCGGTGACCAGGACCGCATCCTGGCGTGTCTGGGGCGGTGACCAGGACCGCATCCTGCAGTGTCTGGGGCGGTGACCAGGACCGCATCCTGACGTGTCTGGGGCGGTGACCAGGACCGCATCCTGCCGTGTCTGGGGCGGTGAACAGGACCGCATCCTGACGTGTCTGGGGCGGTGACCAGGACCGCATCCTGGCGTGTCTGGGGCAGTGACCAGGACCGCATCCTGGCGTGTCTGGGGCGGTGACCAGGACCGCATCCTGGCGTGTCTAGGGCGGTGACCAGGACCGCATCCTGGCGTGTCTGGGGCGGTGACCAGGACCGCATCCTGCAGTGTATGGGGCGGTGACCAGGACCGCATCCTGCCGTGTCTGGGGCGGTGACCAGGACTGCATCCTGCAGTGTCTGGGGCGGTGACCAGGACCGCATCCTGCCGTGTCTGGGGCGGTGACCAGGACCGCATCCTGCAGTGTCTGGGGGGCGGTGACCAGGACTGCATCCTGCCGTGTCTGGGGCGGTGGCCAGGACCTCATCCTGCCGTGTCTGGGGCGGTGACCAGGACCGCATCCTCCAGTGTCTGGGGCGGTGACCAGCGGCGGCGCGGCTGCAGCGGTGGCCACATTCGTCATGGCCGCTGCCGCCGCCACCGCCACGCCGCAGTCGTCCAAACAGTGGTCAGATTAATGACACGACCCGGCTCACCGGACACCCCGACACCTTTCCGCCTCCCTCCCGCTTTGCCGCACTCCACTGCAGTCCTCTGCCCCGCTCCGGAGTCCTCTACCCGCTCTGCACTCTGCAGTCCTCTGCGCCGCTCCGGAGTCCTCTACCCGCTCTGCACTCTGCAGTCCTCTGCCCCGCTCCGGAGTCCTCTATCCGCTCTGCACTCTGCAGTCCTCTGCCCCGCTCCGGAGTCCTCTACCCGCTCTGCACTCTGCAGTTCTCTGCCCCGCTCCGGAGTCCTCTACCCGCTCTGCACTCTGCAGTCCTCTGCCCCGTTCCGGAGTCCCCTGCCCCGCTCTGCCGCTGTATCCGTCCCCTGCCCAGCTCTGTCCGCTGTATCCGTTCCCTGCCCAGCTATGTCCGCTGTCCCCGTCCCCTGCCCAGCTCTGTGCGCTGTATCCGTTCCCTGCCCAGCTCTGTCCGCTGTCCTCTGCCCCGCTCTGCAGGCAAAGTCCAGTGTTATGGAGAGCCACCATGTCGGCTCCAGCCACTCCAGCCCCGGATTACCAGAGCAATCTCTGGCTGACCGTGCCGTCCACCAGAGCCACCATGACCGCCCTCGGCTCGGCCGATTACAAATACAGTCTCAGTCGCAGTGCCGACCCGACAGGCCACACCAAATGGAAGTTACATAAAATACACCCCATGTCGGGCGAGAGAACAACATCAAACTAGAAGGTATAACATTTTCGACTGCTGCTTTTATCTTCTGAACTGCTTTTAACTTCTCATCAGAATGGTTGAAATGAAAGAAAGGAGCCCGAGCAGAATAACCAGAAACATCAAGAAACCAACTGTCGCTTCATTGACAAAAGAAGAATACAAAACAAATACACACATTTCCATTTTGCCGCTATGGAAAGGAACCGAAAGGCAGTCCAATTTCCATGAGAAAAAGCTGACCAGACACGGAGGAACGCGGCTAAGCTGCCTCGCCCGGATCAGCCACGATCCTCTCCCCTAGTTACCCACATCCACACCAGCACGGCATATTTCCACAGAGGCAGGCCGAGGCGCGGAACTGCACCGGCATATCAGAGCCCGCCTATAACGCGGGATAATATGGGCGGCGGCTGAGCCCCGCCGCCAGTCCCATCCGAGTGAAATCGCGCCATCGCACGGTGTCGGCGCACCGCCGCGCCGGCCGGACTTAACTGATCATATCGGGCGCACCAGATGATGCCCATCAAATCTAGATCGCATTTGCTGCACTGCGTCCTATGCACCCAGGAGTGTCTTTATGCAGCAATAAAAAGTTATGTTGCTTTATTCCGAATAAATACTTGTTTTGCAGGTGAGGAAGGAGGCGCGTCATCTATTCTTACACCCAGGGAGTCGGTCTCTGCAACGTAGATTATCGCAGCCTGATGGTCAAACATTAACTCCAAGTGGATTTGTAGTAGTTTTTTTTTCTCTCGTCATTTGGCCCTTCTGGCATGTGATAACAAACACCAAAACAGCCAGAATATTGTACATGGAATACGTAGCCTTTCCTGCAATAAGTGAATACAAATGAAAATGTTCAGTTTGTAGATACTCCTGACCGTGTCGTTTTCATTTTTTGTTTGTGTATTTAGGTAACGCAGACTCCGTCCCAAGATCGCCGCCAACCCTGAGCAGCGCAAACTAAACCTTCCCCGATCAACAGTCATCTGACGTCGCGTTCCGCCCACTGTGCGGTTAACACGGCTCGACCGGCCACCGTTCCGTCGTTTGTCAGATGGTATCGGACGTGTCATGTCACACGGCCTCAACTCAGCTCAGCGGCGAGACCCGGGGCGGGGCGGGGCGGGGCGGGGCGGGGCGGGGCCGGGCGGGCGGGGGGGGGGGGGGCGGCAGGGGCGGCAGGCACACGGCTACCGTCCAATTACCGCTCCCGTCTACAGCCGGGCAGAGTCGAGACGGGCTGAGACAGAGCCGATACACGGGGCGAGACAAAACCGAGACACGGGGCGAGACAGAGCCGAGACAGAGCCGAGACAGAGTCGAGACAGAGCCGAGACAGAGCCGAGACAGAGCAGAGACAGAGCCGAGACAGAGCCGAGACAGAGCCGAGACAGAGCCGAGACAGAGCCGAGACACGGGGCGCAGCGGCAGCGGCCGAGGAAGACGGCAACGTCCAATTATCGCTCTGGTCTACAGCCCCCGTCCACAGCCGGGCAGGGGCCGTGACACGGTGCCGAGACACGGGCCGAGACAGGGGGCCGAGACACGGGGCCCGAGACACGGGGCCGAGACACGGTGCCGAGACACGGGCCCGAGACACGGTGCCGAGACACGGGCCGTGACACGGTGCCGAGACACGGGCCGAGACACGGGGCCCAGACACGGTGCCGAGACACGGTGCCGAGACACGGGGCCGAGACGCGGGGCCGAGACGCGGGGCCGAGACACGGGCCGAGACACGGGGCCGAGACACGGGGCCGAGACACGGTGCCGAGACACGGGCCTTGACACGGTGCCGAGACACGGTGCCGAGACACGGGGCCTTGACACGGGGCCTTGACACGGTGCCTTGACACGGTGCCGAGACACGGTGCCGAGACACGGGCCGAGACACGGGGCGAAACAGAAGCGAAACACGGGAGTGACATGGGGGAGACACGGGCTGTGACAGGGGGCGGTGACAGGGGGCGGTGACAGGGGGCTGTGCCAGGGGGCGGTAACAGGGGGGCGGTGACAGGGGGCTGATGACCTTTTGAACACGTGGTGGCATGCCCACCGCACGCCGACACCGACACAGAGATGGAGGAAGGCGGGTTGGGAAAACAGACGACACAGAGGTGGAGGAAGGCGGGTTGGGAAAACAGACGACACAGAGATGGAGGAAGGCGGGTTGGGAAAACAGACGACACAGAGATGGAGGAAGGCGGGTTGGGAAAACAGACGACACAGAGACGGAGGAAGGCGGGTTGGGAAAACAGACGACACACAGATGGAGGAAGGCGGGTTGGGAAAACAGACGACACAGAGATGGAGGAAGGCGGGTTGGGAAAACAGACGACACAGAGATGGAGGAAGGCGGGTTGGGAAAACAGACGACACAGAGATGGAGGAAGGCGGGTTGGGAAAACAGACGACACAGAGATGGAGGAAGGCGGGTTGGGAAAACAGACGACACAGAGATGGAGGAAGGCGGGTTGGGAAAACAGACGACACAGACATGGAGGAAGGCGGGTTGGGAAAACAGACGACACAGAGATGGAGGAAGGCGGGTTGGGAAAACAGACGACACAGAGATGGAGGAAGGCGGGTTGGGAAAACAGACGACACAGAGATGGAGGAAGGCGGGTTGGAAAAACAGACTACACAGAGATGGAGGAAGGCGGGTTGGGAAAACAGACGACACAGAGATGGAGGAAGGCGGGTTGGGAAAACAGACGACACAGAGATGGAGGAAGGTGGGTTGGGAAAACAGACGACACAGAGATGGAGGAAGGCGGGTTGGGAAAACAGACGACACAGAGATGGAGGAAGGCGGGTTGGGAAAACAGTCAACACCGGGCACCACACCGCATTGCCACTGGGCACCGGCAAAGATCGATCGAATTGGATATGATTAGGTATGCCATGGGAACACGACATAGCTACCACACATAGAGAGGATAGAGAGCATCTTCCCAGTTACTGAATGGATATTTCTGACCAGTAGACAAGAGACGGGAGACAAAATAACTATTTCGGGTCAAAGGGTCGAGGCTCCAAAGAACAGGGTCAAAGGATGGGGAGAATTCACCAAGTCACGGAGCGGGAAGCCTTTTGAAGACAGCCAATGGGATCTGTTCAGCTATATGTGACTAATGGGGCCTATGGTCCAGGACCGAATGTAATAATGATCTCGGTCAGTGCACCAGTACGGTGATCCCTGGCCTGCTGTTGGCTCATTGGGCAGCGTGGCCAGCGGGGCGGAGGCTAAGCGACGCTCACACCAGCCAGAGCCCGGGCCGATCCGGCCAGACAGCACGGAGTTCCGTGTCGTCACAATCGACCACGCCCAGACCACGGAGACATATTGACAGCAATGGGACGTTAGCGGCGCACAGACAGCACGGCGTTCCGTGTCGTCACAATCGACCACGCGCAGACCACCAGAGACATATTGACAGCAATGCGGCCCTCGAGCAGAGAGTAGACGACCGAGATGCAGGCAGCAGAATAACAGTGTCGATTCTGCCTCTACACGCAGCGAATGAGAGCGAATGAGAGCGAATGAGAGCGAATGAGAGCGAATGAGAGCGAATGAGAGCGAATGAGAGCGAATGAGAGCGAATGAGAGCGAATGAGAGCGAATGAGAGCGAATGAGAGCGAATGAGAGCGAGAGCGAGAGCGAGAGCGAGAGCGAGAGCGAGAGCGAGAGCGAGAGAGCGAGAGAGCGAGAGAGCGAGAGAGCGAGAGAGCGAGAGAGCGAGAGAGCGAGAGAGCGAGAGAGCGAGAGAGCGAGAGAGCGAGAGAGCGAGAGCGAGAGAGCGAGAGAGCGAGAGAGCGAGAGAGCGAGAGAGCGAGAGAGCGAGAGAGCGAGAGAGCGAGAGAGCGAGAGAGCGAGCGAGAGAGCGAGAGAGCGAGAGAGCGAGAGAGAGAGAGAGAGAGAGAGAGGAGAGAGAGAGAGAGAGAGAGAGAGAGAGAGAGAGAGAGAGAGAGAGAGAGAGAGAGAGAGGAGAGCGAAGAGAGAGAGAGAGAGAGAGAGAGAGAGAGAGAGAGAGAGAGAGAGAGAGGAGAGAGAGAGAGAGAGAGAGAGAGAGAGAGAGAGATGAGAGAGAGAGAGAGAGAGAGAGAGAGAGGAGAGAGAGAGAGGAGAGCGAAGAGAGAAGAGAGAGAGAGAGAGAGAGGAGAGCGAAGAGAGAAAGACAGACTGAAGACGGAAGGAAGAACAGCTACCTCGACAGTCGGCAAGAAGAGACGCTAATCCGCTAATCACCAGCTCACCGCTAATCCGCTAATCACCAGCTTCACAAGACAGGCGCTCATCACAGCAGTCAGACAGCAGGCGCAGATCATAGCGCGCAGATCATGGCAGAAGAGACTACTACTACTCGATCGCCGGGCACTTCTGGAGAGGTCTACAGTCCGCCGGACACGTTTGGCAAGGTCTACATCTGGAGAGGTCTACAGTCCAGCCGACCGTCGCGGTGCGCGGCGCCATCCTTACGCGTCGGCCTGGTGGGCGGCCCCTGTCGGCGGCCCCCAGCAGTACGCGCCTGTAACATCCACCCACAGCCGGCTCCGTCACACACGTCGGCTATAGCCGACGACTTCTCACACACGCTAGGCTAGGAGCATTAGCATCCCTCCGCCTCCCGGGCTGCACAGTGCACAAGGCTCGATCGAGTCTCCAGTATCAGCCACAATCGGCAATCCCAATACGCCCACATTGGCCGGGCTGCAGCCCGCCCAGACTTCATGCGTCGGCAGTCGGCATGCCTTCTCCAATATGACCAAACGGTCAGCCACGACAGTCAACTGTGCGTGCCAGTTGACCACGGCAGTCAACTGTGCGTGCCAGTTGACCACGACAGTCAACCGTGCGTGCCAGTTGACCACGACAGTATACAGTCAATGCCCCCGCCGACCCCGGAGAGGACCGGCGACCGACCAAGAGACGCCCCGATCGACCGGCGCCCGCTGCCACGTGCGACTCGACACTACCACTCGACACGAGACTTACCTATGCGAGAACTCAACGCGCTTAACAGTGCGTTCTTTCCGCTCCTGAACACGCTCCAGAACACTGCCGTGCGCCGCCCGGGGGCAAAGGTCAGGTCAGTGATAGGTCACCAATTTCAGAACGGCAGAGCCCAACACCTCAGGCTGCTAGTCTATGAAGGATGGAGCGCAGATAATCGATGATACGTGGACAGACAGGCAACAGCGAATTTGGCTCCTCCTTTGGGGTGGTTAGTATAAGCGTGTGTAAAGCTTGAGTTAAACATTCCCTGGCTCCCAAACTGATCATGTCTCCCTTTACCGATAAGTAGCATACCAACACACGCACACGCCCATATTTCCACACGCACACACAGACACACGCAGTCATGCACACACTCGGAAAGGAGTGGGATTCAAACCTCGCATCGGATAAGTGCTAAGCTAGATATAATGCCGATTATGAGCAGATGATCGCCGAGTTCCAGATTGATATGACATTGAAGAAACGTCAACCAACCAATGCCCTAATCCGGTGCCCACCCTCGTCCCATCGCAACTACCACCACCCCACAGCCTCACTCCATCAACACCGCCAGCTCACCACCCCGCCGCCCGCCCCACTCTCTGATCTACTAGCCACCGAAGCGGCCATCTACCCCGTCCCGCCCCGTCCCCACCAGCGTCGCAGCGCCACCGTCACACATTGTGCCGTCGGCCTCAGCCTTTCAGCGAGTGGCGGCAGCGGCTGAAAGTCAGTCGCGCCACCGGCCGACTCAGCCCACGCCGACCAAAAGCCGTGCGTGATTTCAGCTCTCAGCGCGCACGGCGGCGGCCGGCGGCTGAGACGGCGGCTGAGACGGCGGAGCGCGGCGTCAGTGACGGATGTCGAGTAAGAAGAGAGTGTGAAGAGGAGTGCATGTGTTGTCTGCTTGTCTGTCACATACATGAATACACAGACAGACAGACATACAGACAGACAGACAGACAGACAGACAGACAGACAGACAGACAGACAGACAGACAGACAGAGACAGACAGAGACAGACATACACAGACAGACAGACAGACAGACAGACAGACAGACAGACAGACAGACAGACAGACAGACAGACAGACAGACAGACAGACAGACAGACAGACAGACAGACAGACAGACAGACAGACAGACAGACAGACAGACAGACAGACACAGACAGACAGACAGACAGAGACAGACAGACAGACAGACAGACAGACAGACAGACAGACAGACAGACAGACAGACAGACAGACAGACAGACAGACAGACAGACAGACAGACAGACAGACAGACAGACAGACAGACACACACCACTGACTTAACACGACCACACACCCTTGTCTGTCCACACCAAGACGCCACCTCAGCACCAGAGGAGCCGCCCGGGGACGGCCGGCCAAACAAGACAGTACGCCGCCCGGAGCCGCACCGCGCGCCCAGCGTCACAACAGCCGGCGACGCGGTCACCCGCCCGAGTCGGTACCGTCATCAGCCAGACGGACCTATTCATTGGTCTGGCAGCAGTCGATACAGACAATGCCGTCCTGTGGTGTCCGTAACGAGGGCGCCGAGCGCTGCAGGTCCCCAGGACGGACCCAGTTCTGTACCGGCTGTATGAAATGGGGAAATAACATGGGGGCCATGGCCCCAGCCCTGCCGTCTGGTCCGACTACTCCGCCCCGGCCGCTCACGCTCACAGCCGTTGTCCTGGAAGGACTGGTCAGCGTTCCGCTGTCCAGGTCAGCGTTTAGCCGGGGGCAGCACTCACAGGCAGTCGGGGTTGGACATGTCGGCCGGCGCCGCTGCAGAGCCGTTCAGGCGGCTGGTGCCGTTGCTGCTGCCGCTCGTGTCCAGCCGAGAGCCGCCGTCCGGCGTCACCGCCGCCAACTTCAGCTGAAAACACAACAGAGAGCTGCAGTCAAGTACACCGCCAGCAGACACAACACACCGTCAAGTGCACCATGCTTTCCGCCAGCAGCCAGGCACAATACAGCGTATCGGTGCGGGCGACACCAGCAGAGGGAACGAGATCCCAAGAGTGGGCAGAGGAACACGTGTGCGAAATACAGCAGTAATGAATAGCTCGGTCACCAACACAGACGCTAGTGGAGACGAAAAACACTGCCTTGAGTATCACCAGTCATCTCGACTCATACACAGCGTCAGCTCAGCCCAGCTTAGCTCAGACGCGGAGAGACGCGCTGGGCTGGGCTGGGCTGGGCTGGGCTGGGCTGGGCTGGACTGGGCTGGGCTGGGCTGGACTGGGCTGGGCTGGGCTGGGCTGGACTGGACTGGACTGGGCTGGACTGGGCTGGGCTGGGCTGGGCTGGGCTGGGCTGGACTGGACTGGACTGGACTGGGCTGGGCTGGGCTGGACTGGGCTGGGCTGGACTGGACTGGGCTGGGCTGGGCTGGGCTGGACTGGACTGGACTGGGCTGGGCTGGGCTGGGCTGGGCTGGCCTGGACTGGACTGGACTGGACTGGGCTGGGCTGGGCTGGGCTGGACTGGGCTGGGCTGGGCTGGGCTGGACTGGGCTGGGCTGGGCTGGACTGGGCTGGGCTGGGCTGGGCTGGACTGGGCTGGACTGGACTGGACTGGACTGGACTGGACTGGGCTGGGCTGGGCTGGACTGGGCTGGACTGGACTGGACTGGGCTGGGCTGGACTGGACTGGACTGGGCTGGGCTGGGCTGGGCTGGACTGGACTGGACTGGACTGGACTGGACTGGGCTGGCCTGGACTGGACTGGACTGGACTGGGCTGGGCTGGACTGGACTGGACTGGACTGGGCTGGGCTGGGCTGGGCTGGACTGGACTGGGCTGGGCTGGGCTGGGCTGGGCTGGGCTGGGCTGGGCTGGGCTGGGCTGGGCTGGGCTGGGCTGGACTGGGCTGGGCTGGGCTGGGCTGTGCTGTGCTGTGCTGGGCTGGGCTGGGCTGGGCTGGGCTGGGCTGGGCTGGGCTGGGCTGGGCTGGGCTGGGCTGGGCTGGGCTGGGCTGGGCTGGGCTGGGCTGGGCTGGGCTGAGACGCGCATTGAGCTTCGAGAACCGCACAGAGCGTCGGCAGCACCGCAGCAGAGGAACAACGACCAAGCGTGTGCACCGCACTGCCGCAGCCTCCCCACAATAGCCTAGCTGGCTCCACAATGGCGTAACGACCTCCCCAGCCTGACAATTATCGTGGTACAAGAGCCCCGCTGTGTCCTACTGCAACCACGGTAATATTCAGCGAGCTCTACAAGTCAACGACACACTGCGGCCGCCGCCGCAAACGGTTTCAGGGAAATTAACTGTCCTCACGTGATTATCGTAAGCGTCTCAGCAAGCTCAATGGCCTACCAGCATTGCATTCCTACATTCCTACAGGCCTGCCGCACGCCAGGGTGTTTTTTTAGACGCCAAGTGTGACGCCATTTCCATGCGTTTCCGCCAAAAATGCGTCATACAATAGCCGAGTGGCGTGTTTACCCGAGCTGAGCAGTCTTGACAGGCCCGGGGGGAACCGTTTCATTTGGTAAGGAGCGCCACTATCTGCCGAAATATTGGCCGTGTGCCCCTCTGCCGACCCGACCGGCACGGCTGGCGCGCAGCTCAGCCGCTCCAGACATATCACAACACGCAGAAAAACAGAGCCGGTGTGGAGCTGGAATATGACCGGGCGGGCTGTCGGAGCAGCTCAGACAGACTTGGGGTAGCCGCCCGCCGGCTGACGGCTTCCCAGGGCTGTCAGACACACGGCAACAAACAGGCAGCACGCACCACCGACACCTGCACGACTCTGCCTCCCCTGGACGGTCGGCCGGGATCACAACGTAACGGACTCTACCGAGGCACCGACACCTCCGCGGCCCCCCTCCAGCCTGCTCTCCATAACCAATGTCTCGCTCAATTAACGGAGACGGGGAGGCTAGAGCAAGTCTGCTGACCAAACACTCCACTAAATCATACCTGTCCCCAACAAATCCTTCCTCTAAACTGACGTCAGATTCCATTCGCTGGCCCCTGAACCACACTACACCAATCTTGCAACCCCGCTTCCCTACAACTCCACCACCTCATCACCTATTTCTCCTATTTTCTCTCCCATTTTCAAGCGTATCCTACGTGTGCCTTGCACAGCAGCCCAGACACGGCTCGCCACCTCGTTCTGACCAGCCTGGACACGGCTCGCCACCTCGTTCTGACCAGCCTGGACACGGCTCGCCACCTCGTTCTGACCAGCCCAGACACGGCTCTCCACCTCGTTCTGACCAGCCCAGACACGGCTCGCCACCTCGTTCTGACCAGCCTGGACACGGCTCTCCACCTCGTTCTGACCAGCCCAGACACGGCTCGCCACCTCGTTCTGACCAGCCTGGACACGGCTCTCCACCTCGTTCTGACCAGCCCAGACACGGCTCGCCACCTCGTTCTGACCAGCCCAGACACGGCTCGCCACCTCGTTCTGACCAGCCCAGACACGGCTCTCCACCTCGTTCTGACCAGCCTGGACACGGCTCGCCACCTCGTTCTGACCAGCCTGGACACGGCTCGCCACCTCGTTCTGACCAGCCTGGACACGGCTCTCCACCTCGTTCTGACCAGCCTGGACACGGCTCGCCACCTCGTTCTGACCAGCCTGGACACGGCTCGCCACCTCGTTCTGACCAGCCTGGACACGGCTCGCCACCTCGTTCTGACCAGCCTGGACACGGCTCTCCACCTCTGACCATCAGCCACGGCAGACGTGACACCACGCACCGCCAGCTCCTACTCCTACACCCCTCCGTCACCAGCAGGCGGCGGCGGCGGCCGGGCACGCCTCTCCACACTAACGAGCGAGTCAAGAGCTGGCCATTGGGGCGGGGCGCAGCAGCGCGCGACACGAGGGCCGGCACCCTGGCAGTGTGCGGCGACGCGCCTCAGGCCGGCCCGTGACCGGCGAGACGCGGCGAGACGCGGCGAGGCGGTACTGTCGTGAAGAGCCACCTGCGTCTGAACTTCCCGGCCACGGCGACACACCAGGCAGATAGGGTTGTTTTGATTGTATTTATGTATTGCCATTATGAGTTGCAGGTTGTTTTTGTTTTTGATTTGTTCCTATTTATTATCATTATCATTACGAGTGTAGGAGAGGCGCCTTGTCATAAGCCGACAGAGCTTTTGCGCCAATCCTGAAAATTGTATGTGATCGCCCTTTTATAATACTGAATAAAATGTATTAAACAACAACAACCAGACGGAGCGATACTGTCGCAGACGACGGCACCGCCGGAGCGATACCGTCGCAGACGACGGCACCGCCGGAGCGACATACACATTACACACGGACAGACAGGTCCACGACGGTCACCGCTTCGACGGTCACTGCTCCTCCTCCGACGGTCACCGCTCCTCCTCCGACGGTCACTGCTCCTCCGACGGTCACCGCTCCTCCGACGACGGTCACCGCTCCTCCGACGGTCACCGCTCCTCCGACGGTCACCGCTCCTCCGACGGTCACCGCTCCTACGACGGCCACCGCTCCTCCGACGGTCACCGCTCCTCCGACGGTCACCGGAGAGAGGCGCCCACCGCCGGACACGACGCATCGATCGTCTGGTTAGTTAGGTTATTTGACCGGCGCCCGGGGCGAGCCGACACACCGCCGGTCATTAGCGGTGCCGTCGGAGCGGAGCGGTCACCGCTGGTCATTAGGCGTCCACAAACTGATCACCTACTGCAAGTTCCAGCGGCGAGTCGGCGTTGACAACGCTGAGCCAACAGCCACTCCCCGGGAATGTCTCCAGTGTGTAATCTAGCAAACGAGTGTTGCAGTTGTGTGGAGTATCGCTAGGCGAGTGTGGTGACAGAGCTCCGCCAGCGACAGCGGCACCGACCCGGTGGAGAAGACCGGAGAGGGCGGGGCAGGGTAACAGTATCGCCAGGCGAGTGTGGTGACAGAGCTCCGCCAGCGACAGCGGCACCGACCCGGTGGAGAAGACCGGAGAGGGCGGGGCAGGGTAACAGTATCGCCAGGCGAGTGTGGTGACCAGAGCTCCGCCAGCGACAGCGGCACCGACCCGGTGGAGAAGACCGGAGAGGGCGGGGCAGGGTAACAGTATCGCCAGGCGAGCGTGGTGACAGAGCTCCGCCAGCGACAGCGGCACCGACCCGGTGGAGAAGACCGGAGAGGGCGGGGCAGGGTAAGAGTGGGAGCGGAGCGGGGGGGGCGAGGGGGCGGGGCAGGGTAAGAGTGGGAGCGGGGGGGGGGCGAGGGGCGGGACGAGAAGGTCGCGGCGAGGGGGCGGGCGGGTAGGGGTGCGAGGTGGGCATGTTGCACAGTTCGGACAGACCGCTGCATTGCAGGCATGCCGACAAGGCAAACCCGTTCCAATCGCACCACCATCGACATCGCCAGTGGCGGCGACAGCTGTACCGTTGTCGGCCGGACCGGGGAAGGGACCGACACAGCGCTTGGTGACTGTTTACAGAGTGGTGTGCCGCGCCTCGAACCACGGCCTCCAGGCCCGCGGCCGCGACCCTGTCGGTGGTCAGCGGCCGCACCCAGCGACCGATACGGCTGTTTAGGTTACACCCTTATATCTGCATCGTGTGCCGCCGCGCAATGATCAGAAACATAAATAATTAGCGTTCATAAGCGCGAGATAGCTCAGTGATCAAAGGGAACGGCAGGCTTTGCGGGGATTGGGGTGTTGGGGCCCATGAACAACGAAGGTCGTTTGGCAGCAGGTTTTGCGATTACGATTCATTAGCTATATTTGTCTGTAATTGTGAAGGTACGAACGTCACAGCTTACTAGCTGACTGTCATGGAAGTTGAACAGTTGTGATTTTATACTAGTTTATGAGAATGCAAAAGTAAGTAGATACCTGTAAGTAAGTAGATACCTGATACCTAATAGTACAGTGGACCAAATCCGTCGAGTTCTCAGATTTGGGTATAGGTATAGGAGATTTGGGTATAGATTTGGGTATAGGTATAGGAGATTTGGGTATAGATTTGGGTATAGGTATAGGAGATTTGGGTATAGATTTGGGTATAGGTATAGGAGATTTGGGTATAGATTTGGGTATAGGTAGGGGCACCACTGTAATTGATGACCCCCTTTGAAGATTTTCTGGATCCGCCCCTGCGCCTCAGAGACCAAGTGAGACCCAATACCGTTCCGCTAGTAAGACCATACGTTCGCAAAAAAACGTCTTCCAGGTAACAAGAAGGCCGCAATTCATACAAAGTCGCTTTTGACCCATCTCATCCAATGATGGTATAGTCTGGCTTAAATGGCGTACAAAGGCAACACGATGTTCAACAACACGATGAACCACACAACACAACACTGCATGGCAATGTCACAGTTGCTTGTTGTAACAGAGTGTTAGTTCGGGAGGGCGGCCAGCATGTTGGTTAATAGCCGGACCGGAGCCAATTCCGGTGTCAGTGTCAGTGTCAGTATCCCGTGTCCCGTGTCAGTGTCAGTGTCGGTGCCAGAAGAGCATGTTCCGATGGTGGTTCCGGTGCTGGTATGGCGGGATGTCGTGATGACGGGTTGTCGGTGACGGCGGATGTTCTGCTCCGGTCCTCCCTCGCTCTCCCGGTTCCGCCGGAAAGCGGGGAGCCGTGTCGTCCGGCCGTCGGTACAGAGGGAGGGTCCGAGCGAGGCGTGCCGGTAACGCCCCCATCCTCTCACGGCTAGCACTACCAGCCTGGACTGGGCCAACCGTCACCGCAGCTCGTACTCTACGCCGCCCCCTGGTCTCAGCTCACCAGCAGCGCTTCGACATCCCGACATCTTCGACATTAAGCATCCCAAAAGAAGAAGAAGAAAACACCACAGAACGCCGTCGCAACGTGCACATACCTTTCATGCCGTTCATCATCTGTACGCATCTACTCAGTGGCAGACCTGTGACTCCGGGCCTCGTAACGGTGACCCCCCTCCCTCCCCCCAACTGACCGCCCAGAACCCCCCCCCCCCCCCGGCGAGCCTGATGTTTGCAGCTTCACACCGGATGTGTTTGGGCGGAAGCCTTGGAACGTCACTTCTTTCGCACCACAAAATCGCATTCAGCACTCTGTTTATTATGTTTCACACAACGCTCGCTCGCTCGCGCTCGCACGCTCCGCGACAAAGGCGTGTCTGGTTTAGGCGCGACCAGCGGCCACAGTCCAGTGAAGGCGGCGTCCAGAAAACAGTGGCAGGTGGAAAAGACGGTCACAATGAGGCTGACCACCGACAGACCAGCAAAACAGCCTTTGGTATGACACATGATACGGACAGGTACCTGGATACCTGTGATTGCAGGCTGCAGCTAAGATCGACATGGCCAGAGCCGCGCCACTCATCATCAAAGGCAACAACTGGTCACACGAGCCAGCACGGTGCAGTATTCACTGTTCACTGCTATCGCTGGATGTCGGATCGCAACAAACCATCCTGAACACGAATTCCACTGAGGTTCACCGCAAACCCTGGCCGCACCAGGTCCACTGAGGTTCACCGCAAACCCTGGCCGCACCAGGTCCACTGAGGTTCACTGAACCTGGATCACCGCAAACCCTGTCCGCACCAGGTCCACTGAGGTTCACTGAACCTGGATCACCACCAACCTTGGCCGCACCAGGTCCACTGAGGTTCACTGAACCTGGATCACCGCAAACCTTGGCCACACCAGGTCCACTGAGGTTCACTGAACCTGGATCACCGCAAACCCTGGCCGCACCAGGTCCACTGAGGTTCACTGAACCTGGATCACCACAAACCCTGGCCGCACCAGGTCCACTGAGGTCCACTGAGGTCCACTGAGGTTCACTGAAGTCCACTGAAGTCCACTGAGGTCCACTGAGGTCCACTGAGGTCCACTGAGGTCCACTGAGCCCGCGTCACAAACCATCGATCATGGACCGTTTTAACCCTATTCTTTGCGGGCGGCTATAATTACGTTAAAGGGAAATAATGACCTTTTGATTTTGTTAGAAACAATTGCTTAGGCTACCGTTATGGTTTTAAAATTATTTTATTTAAATCTAAGAATTAAATAAAATTATTCCCAAATTAAAAGTTGTAAGTTTGGAAAAAATACAAAACAAGTACCTTGTGTACTTCATGAAGGTCATTGACAGATTGGTCCTTCCCTACCATTGTTTACATCGAGTGCGGCATTTTTGGAGGCTCTGACGTTTCCGATCAAACTGAGCGCTGCTCGGACACGCGCTAGTAGCGCTAGTAGCGCTTTCGTTCTCCATGGCAACCAGGCGTCAGCCAATCAAAAGCCAGAAAGGGAATACGTTCTGGCTTTTCATTGGCTCACGCCTGGTTGCTATGGCAAGAACAAAAGCGCTACTAGCGTGCGTTCGAGCAGCGCTCTGATCCGTGAAGCAATTCGTGAAGCATCCGTGATGCATGACTGACTATCAGATAAGTCATGAATAACAACAACATGCAAACTATACCAACTCGAATAAAATAAGGGCGGAATTAATTGAATCCCAGGCAAGCTAGTATTCGCAAAGCACTCGGCACTGCGCCACAATAGCAAAAGGTGAGGGAAATGCATATTGGATACAATATTATTACGTCAC
This sequence comes from Chirona hameri, assembly GCA_036785665.1. NCBI lineage: Eukaryota > Metazoa > Arthropoda > Thecostraca > Balanomorpha > Balanidae > Chirona > Chirona hameri. Next base: position 47,075 of record JAXIVJ010004907.1, read on the forward strand.
AAGTTTCTGAAGTGTCAACTACTATGAAATACAGTGATAAAATACCTTTAATAATGATTAACAAGAAAATTCAAACTTAAAAACAATCATTTGAATAAGTCTTTAATTAGCTTTCAACTCAAAATCAGATATATTTTGCAATTCTACACAAGAATGGCACCAGTGACGTCATTAACAAAGCCTGCTACGGGACTTCGGTATACTAATGAGGAACAACTCGCCACAATGATTAAGTGCGCCGAGAAGCATGACAATGACTTTGTAAACAAATCGCCGACGCTAAATAGGTCGCCGTCGATGTGCATCGATGAGCTTCCGATTTAATTGCCAGTTTTGTGTTATTGTTTGTTAATTTTTTGGGGGAAAATTATGATTTTTCATGATAATATAAAGCATAGTGTTATATACAGCCACAGACAAATTATACAATACTCCTAATGTTGAAAACAAATGAATCGATTTGCAAAAATTGAGGGTCGCAACCACTAACTACTAACTATGCCGCCGTTCATGTGCATCGATGAGCTTCCGATTTTATTGCCACTTTTTCTAATCGCTGTTAGTTTTAGAAGATCGCCGGGCATATAATCACAACAAGCAGAACGCACAATATATTTTCCACTCCATTGCGTAAAAAAAACAATACGGGAAAAGCCCGCAGTTTGATGAGGACCAAAAGTACTTGCAAGTACCGGTCGTTTGTTTGTTTGTTGGGGCTTAAGGGCGCGACGACTGCATGGTCAATTTGCGCCCATAACGTTAACTACTTACTGATGCGAAAATATCACAGGGAAGTCAATGCTACGGACGAAGGAAAAGAGACCGCCGGACTGGATCCATTGGGAATCATCATCAAGAAGATGACACAGCGTCACGGTTGGCATGACCTGGCCAAGATACCTTGAACGCTTTCTAGCATACCGTGGGCAGGCGAGCAAGACATGCGCCACAGTGAGAGGCTCGTTGCATCTAGGACACATGGGCCTGTCACTGCCACAAAGCAAGTACCCGTGTGTAGCGTACGTGTGGCCAATCCGCAGTCTGCACAGAGTAACCTCCTCGCGCATGTTTCTCCGTGAACTTGATGGCCACTGTCTAAGAACCGGTTTGACCGGTCTGAGCTTGTTGTTTGCTTGTGTGTCCCACGTACGCTGCCACTGGTCTTGTAAAAAAGCACCAGCAGCTGGGTAAAAATCTTGTGCTGGAAGCAGGAGGCGCCTCGTGCAGGGTGCCGATGCTGCTCGTTTCGCCGCAGCGTCAGCAAGCTCGTTCCCTGCAATGCCCACGTGACTGGGTACCCAACAGAACTTCACCGATTTCCCTGCCCGGTCTAAGGACGTAAGTCGTGTTAAAATGTCCTGTATAAGGGGACTGCTTGGATGGAGCGATCTAAAGGCCAGAAGGCTACTTAAAGAGTCTTTTAAAATGAGGTGTAAAGCCTCATCGCTCACTTCAATAAAGCATAAAGCTTTGGATATTGCGACTAGTTCTGACGTGTAGACTGAAGAGTGACATGGAAGCGAGAAAGAGCGAGTATCGTGGCCGCAAACAAATGCGCAGCCTACACCTTCGGATGTCTTGGATCCGTCCGTGTATGTAAAAGTGCGACCCTCGCAAGAAGCCAAGTGCTCCATGGCCCGAGACCTGGACTCAGACGGGTGGACATCTCCCTTTTTTAAGTTCGGACAGTGATATATCGATTTGAGGACGGATACACGTCCATGGCGGCGAGGGCGGGATATCTACGCGTATCACGTCTCGCAAGGACAAGCCGCTTCTCGCAAACAGATCCTGCATCCGTGAGCAGAAGGGTGCCGATCGCTGTGGCGTGCCTTCGAAAAACGAGAGAATGCCTCTCGAGAAAACATAGGGGTACGTAGGATGCATGGGAAACTGGCGGAGCTTCAATGCATATCTCATGCCGAGCATCTGCCTGCGGAGAGAGAGAGGGGCTTCGTGCGTCTCCGCCAGGAGGCTGGTTGCTGGCGAGGTGCGAAAAGCGCCTGTAACGACACGCAGTGATGTATGGTGTATTGTATCCAGTGCTCGCTTATTTGACTCGCTTGCACTGTCGTATATAAAACACGCATAGTCCAGTTTGGAGCGAATTATCGACCGATAAAGCAGCAAAAGCGTGCTACGATCTGCACCATATGATGTCCGCGAGACGCATCTTAAAATGTTCAGGGCTTTAAAACATCTCTCCCGAAGCACTTTAAAATGTTCCTTATACGTCAGCTTTCTGTCAAAAAATATGCCCAGAAACCTCGCTACTGGCTGTGTTGGAATCGGCTGACTGTACAGTCGAATCCCTAGGTTGGGGTCAGGGCAACGGCGGCGACAAAAGTGCACAGCAACAGTTTTTGTTGTTGAGAAGCGAAGGCTGTTCTCCGTACTCCACCTCTCCAGGCGTGTGACAGCTAGCTGCAGCTGTCGAGACACTAAACGAGCGCTGGAAGCAGAATACCATATCGCGAAGTCGTCTACGAAAAGAGATCGGCCGACCGCCACCGGGAGCTTGTCTCCTATGTCATTAATCATGACAGCAAACAACGCCACACTAAGTACCCCTCCCTGAGGAACTCCGTTCTCCTGTGCAAAACTGTTGGAAAGATGATTTCCCACACGGACTCGAAAGTGGCGGCGAGATACAAAGTGTTGTATAAAGCGGCCCATACGACCTCCAATGCCATAATTATACAGTTTTCTAAGGACATGACGCAATACAGTGTCATAGGCTGCCTCTATATCAAAGAATATTGCTCCAAGGTGCTTCTTTTCGTTAAAACAGGCACGCGCTTCCGTGTCTAAGGTTAAAATGTGGTCAACCGCGCTACGATTTTTTCTGAACCCACACTGAGCGTTTGTAAAAACGCTGTTATGTTCTAAAAACCAACTAAGACGTGCGTTCACCATCTTTTCCATCAGCTTACACAGGGATGAAGTAAGTGAGATGGGCCGATAGTGGAGAGGGTCAAGACCCGACTTACCAGGTTTTAAAATGGGTATTACGGTGGCTTCTCGCCAAGCAACAGGGAAAGCGCCCGTCTCCCACAGCGAGTTGAACGTCGCTAGCAGCGCCTCATGGGCAGCTGCAGGGAGATGCCGAAGCATGTCGTTGTGGATGGAGTCAGGACCCTCCGTCACACTTCGCAGTGAATGTATGGTGGAGGTCAGTTCGGCCAAGGTAAAAGGCTCGTTGTACACACTGTGCTGGGTAGTGGAGAAGTCCACAGCACCTGGTTCTTGTCGACCCCACCGTCATGCGGACTGCCCCTCCGTGTGCCCGCCCCGACATCGCTCAGAGAGTGCTCGGCCTATCACGTCGGCGACCTCTACTGGATGAATGATATCCGAGTCGTTCACTCTAAGGATCGGCAGCGGGACAGGGCTGTGCCGGCCAGCAATGCGCTTGATGCGTGTCCACACTTGGGACGTTGGAGTAAAACGGTTTAAAGAATTAACATAAGTGCGCCATGAAACCGCCTTTGCCTCCTTTATAGTGCGCCGGGCAAAAGCCCTCGCTTTCTTAAAAGCGATAAGATTATCTGTAGTGCTCCTTCGGTCAAACCTCCTAAAAGCTCTCTTTCGAGCCCGGATTGCTTCTCCGCATTCCTTAGTCCACCAAGGAACTGGAGCGCGGCGGGGCTGACCTGATGTCCTTGGAATGCACCCGTCGGCGGAGTTTAAAAGCAAGGAGGTAAAATCCTCTGCTGACATGGGAGAGTTATCGGCTCTGGATAAAATCAGTGTCTCCATTGACACTTGGAATTCTGTCCAGTCTGCCTTGTGTACGTTCCACCTCTGTGGTCGGCTGCCTAAAACTGGGCCATCCTGGTGCTGGAGCCAAACCGGGAGGTGGTCACTTCCCAGTGGGTCATCGTGCACAAACCAGGTAAAAAGATGAGCTAGCTGGGGGCTCACCAAGCTCAAGTCCAATGCAGAGGTCTGACCGGAGGGCACTGTAAAATGGGTCCGTGTTCCCGTGTTTAAAATACACAGAACCTCGTCGTTAATAAAATGCTCTAAAAGGCGGCCACGAGTGTTCGTGGCATTACAACCCCATGCCGTATTATGGGCGTTAAAATCGCCCAGCAGTAAGATCGGTGGCGGCAGCTCAGCGACTAATCGTCTAAGTTCCTGCAGAGGAAAGTCGATGCCAGGGGGAGGTACACCGAACATAGGGTTACCTCTCGACGGTAGAGGTTAATACGAGCGGCCACTGCCTGCAGCGTGGAACGCAGCGCGAGCTGTCGCGCAGGCACACTATGGTGAATCGCCAGCAGAACTCCACCATGTGCAACTGTTGTCACTGGTATGTCTTTTCGGAAGACAGCATAGCCCTTCACCGTGCACTGCATATCGGGTGCCATTTTCGTCTCCTGGAGACAGATGGCCAGTGGATTCCGCCTGCGGATGACTGTCTGCAGGTCTTGAAAATTGGATCTCAGACCTCTACAGTTCCACTGAAGAATAAAATGCATGGGAATGGATTAAAAGTGCGCAAAAGCACGTTTAAAGAAGGAGCAGGCAAAGGCGCATACTAAAAGCCAGTTCACATGACGTAAAACCACTAAGAAAGTAAAAAGACACCGGCACCGAGGCAAACGCGCCTGGTAGAGAGTCCAACAGGACGGCAAAACACCCAAAGGGGCGGTAAAAAGTTCAAAAGAACTTAGAAATGATGATGATTGGGGCTTAAAGAGGCACATAGTGCAATTGACTAAAAATATTCCGCCGCACCCGGGAAGGAGCTGTCCCCGAACTGGATTCGGCCGTGACCCAGCCGCGACCTGCCATCAGCCGAGCTGGACCGTCCTCCGGTCGAGCCCGGCTGAAAACGCTGGCGGGTACGGGGGCTGCCACCCTCCGTTGGCGAACCCTTCCAGGGCAGAACACGCTTGCCGGGACGCTCCGGCGCGGCAGCTGCCGCCGCCCGCCCCGGCGAAGAAGGCGGGGACACCGGCGTCGGCCGCGCCCCTGACGCCGGCAACGGGGTCACCGGTGGCCGCTCTCTACTCGGGGACCCCGCGGGCCGCGGCGGTGGAGGGGCACGCGGCAGCTGCGGTGGTAGTGGTGGCGGGGGACCCATCGGAGACGGGCCCTCCGCAAAACGCACAGAGGAAGGGGACGGTCCTGCCGACCCACCAGGCGACGGGCCCACAGCCCCCGATGGAGTCGACTCACCGACCCCCACGGCTTCCGGAGAACGCTTGGCCTCGCGGGCTTTCTCGACGAGGCGAGCACGCCTGACATCGCGCGCCCGCTTTTCCTCCTGGTTGCGGCGCAAAGCCGCCATGACCGCAGTCTCCTTTACAGCAGGAGGGCGGCTGGGAGTCGCCGTCGCCGAACCAGAAGAGTGCCTGGGTGACGCAGGCTCGGTACGAGAGGGAGACCGTCGCTCGCTCGAGCGCCGATGTTGGACGAGGGTCCAGCCCTCGCCTCCATCCCCAGTGTTGGCACTCACCGCCGCAGCAGCGGGCGCCGCAACCGGGGCAGCCAGGGCACCCTGTCCTCCAGGAGTGGAGGTGGGGGAAGGGGAGGGGACGGCCGAGGTCCCCGCAGGGGCCGCCGAGGCCTCCGCAGGAGCCGCCGCTGCCCCGGCAGCAACGACAGAAAGACCGAAGGACTTTAGCAGCAGAACCAGCTGCGCTGCGCTCATCTGTTCGAGCATAGCTTTGGGCGAGAGAGGAACAGATGGAGGAGCTCTCGCCATCTGGGCATATGACGTCCTTGGGTGGGACTCGTCGTATACATCACGAGCCTCTCTGAACGAGATGTTCCTGTTGGTCTTTATGCTATTTATTTATCTTTCCTTGGCGTACATCGGACAGGTCCTATCATAGGAAGTGTGAGGTTTCTGTTCCTCGGGGCAGTTCACGCATTTGAATGTTGTAGCCTCACAGTTCTCGTCCGTGTGCTCCGTAGAGGCACACCTTGCACACGTCGGTCGGTTTTTACAGTGCGTTTTGGTGTGACCAAAACGCTGGCAACGAAAGCACCGCATCGGGTTGGGGATGAAGGCACGCACCTTCACGCGAACATACCCCACTACCACTTCCGACGGAAGGTCGGTGCTGTTGAATGTTAAAACTATGTTGTCTGTCGGAATCATGTTTCCTCCTCTCCTGGATAAAATCCTCCTTGCCTCTGTTACGCCAAACCTGGTGAGACCCTCTACGATCTCCTCGTCACTAACATCCCGCAGATCATAACAGTTAACGATGCCCTTCGTCGAGTTTTTGGTCCTATGCGGGGCCACTGTCATCGGAGTTGTGACTTCCCGTCTGATGCCTCCATCCCTCACCGTGCATACAAAGCTTGTAGCCGACAGAGCTTTTGCCGCGTCAGCCACGTTAACAAACTCAACCTCGATTGCGCCGTCTCGCAACTTGTCGCAGCGGATCACCTTTCCGAACCGATCACAGCCGTCCTTCCTCTGGAAAGGGGAAAGTGAGCTGAGCCTCCTCTGCTCAGAGGAGAACACCAGAACCCGAGGAGTGGGGGAGGGCGCCTTCTCAGCGCTCTCCTGCGCAACACGTCGTCCGTTCCGCTCCACCTCAGTGGAGCGAGAGTCATTCACCGAAGGGCGGTTTTCACCACCAGACGGGATGGTTCATCCATCGGCCGAAGCCGATGGGCGAGGGGCGGCAGAAGCCGTGGTTCGTAGGTTTGGGTTTGAAGTATCCATGGTAAGTGATTGGTCTCTGCCCAGTCCCCGCCGACGCTCCACCACGGCGCCGCTACAAGGCCGAGGGCTGGAGACTGGGCTGTACGGGGCTCGACGACGCCCTCCCAGAGGGGAGAGAGAGACTCACCACCCCCGCCGTTTCGACGCCGCCTCCTCCCTTGACGCCTTAAGCCGGGACGCCACCCAGTGCAGCGGCAAAGCCACTCCGCAGCCGCCGGACAAGTGCATGCACCCGCCGTGCGGCAGCGAGACAGCCAAGCCACACCCCCGGCAGCAGCCCGACGCAAAAGCTTCTCAGTGCGGCGCCTCACTGAGTGTCCCCGCCCTTCCGGAAATCCAGGCCAAAGAGGAGTGTTGCCACGCCACCACGACTAGCCCGCGCGGCAGGTGGCTCAGCCTCCAGGACCCCTTCATCCCAGGGAACGGGTCGACGCGCTTAGTCGCAGAAAAGCCTTGCCAATGTAAAAAGCCAGGCGTCCCCTGTCACATCATAGTTAATGCAAGGACAATATCCATGATAGACGCAAGAAGCCTGTTCAGGTCGGGCGACTAGCACCCGACCGTCAAACGCCGCAAAGGGAGGAGGCTTCAGCGGGGACACCCAGTAAACTGAGTGGGGAGGGGGAGGGGTTCGGGACTTGTTACGGGGGTTGCAAAAATGGACTGGGACTGGGCCGGGGGTGAGTGTGAGGGGGGATGGAGGGGGGGATGGAGGGGGGGGGGGGGTTAGCTGGGACCCGAGGGGGCGCTACTCCCCTTACACCGGCCGAAGCCGATGCCCCTGCGGGGAGTACCGGTCGTTAAAAGTGTGGAACGCTTATCAACTTTAACTTGAAATATCTTTCGGTAGGAAAGTTTTCATGCAAAATGTGATGAATTTACAATATATTTTGGTCTCGTCTGGCGATTGCAAGTGCTAACTCCATTTTTGTGGGAAAAGGTCATTATTTCCCTTTAACGTGCGAGGGCAGATTCTGCCCCTGCCCCCCCCCCCCCCCCCCCCCCCCCCCAAGAGATCTCGAGAACCGCTCGGTCGATTTCGATGGGGAAAACGCCATTCGATTCGTCATGACAAGATCTTTCTTTTAGGAGCCCGAAATTTATTGTTGGTTCAAAAATGGGGGCCAGGGGGCAACAAATAAAAAAATGGGTGTTTTTTTAAAGGTCATTGCGGCCATGTGGTTTTACCGATTTGCATGCCCAAAACGTTTTTGAGCTTCAAATGTACTGGTATTCAATATATCAAAAGACAAATACCCAAATAAACAATCATAGGCGTATTCAGGGGATGTAAAATGGTGGGATTTTCTGATAACAAATTTGTGCTGTTCGTGATTGTTTGGGACGACATGAACGTCACATGTGGCCATTACTTGCTGTAATTTGTTAAATTTAATATAATACGCATAGGCGCATCCATGACAAGAACGTGGGGGCACCATGCGATAACACTTTTATCCTCTTACTAATTTGAAGTTGGACCTAATTTGAGGGAGGGTATCGCCTCCCATTTGGTTGTACCTGAGTGCGCCTCTGCCAAAAAAAAAAATGTACAATCCCAGTGTGTATGATGCATATTGCATTAAAATGTTTCTGACGCATTTATTGCACCGCAAACTACGAGGAAAGTGCGCCACACAACCGCATTCGTAACACCCTCCCCAAAACAGGAGCCTGGCACCGCCTCTGCTTAGCCGATTTATCTCTCTAAATTTTGATACCACATGCGCTATTCAATTTGAGAAAAGTCAGAAAATTGCAAGACTCCAATAGTTTAGGAGCAGAATGCGAAAAACCACCGGGAGAGGCAGAATCTGCCCCTGCAAGGAATAGGGTTCAACTCACGTATTTGAATAAGCCGCTGTTTGACCTGCTTTGCTACAACCTCTTTACCTTGGATAACACAACTCAACACTATCGCTTGGGCGAATCATCACCACAAAGAGCTTATCGCAGCATAATCCCATGCCCCCCCCCCCCCCCCCCTCCCCTCCCGGGCCACAAACACTTGGCTAATCAAACAAAAACACAGCCAGACAGGCCTGCTGGATTCGCACTTGGAGGTGCGAAGCCGACGGATCAGACTGGCTGTGCTAACCCCCAGCTCTTCAGTAAACACCGCACACCGTGGCACCGTAGCCGCCTGTCTGTGTCCGTCTGTCTAACCGCATCCCTAACCAGACATCCGCGACAGGTGCCGTGGAGCCACCGCTGCCGCCGACCGCACCCGCTACCGCACCCGCCACCGCCCCCACCGCCGCCACCGCCGCCACCGCCGCCGCCACCGCCACCGCCACCGCCGCCACCGCCGCCACCGCCGCCACCACCGCCACCACCGCCACCGCCGCCGCCGCCGCACCGCCTCCACCGCCGCTACCGCCGCTACCGCCGCTACCGCCGCTACCGCCGCTACCGCCGCTACCGCCGCTACCGCCGCTACCGCCGCTACCGCCGCTACCGCCGCTACCGCCGCTACCGCCACTACCGCCGCTACCGCCGCCACCGCCGCTACCGCCGCCACCGCCGCCACCGCCGCCACCGCCCCCACCGCCGCCACCGCTGCCACCGCTGCCACCGCCATCGCCGCTCTAATTGACCGCCGCCGCCGTCCACCGCATGCCGACTCGCGTAGACGGGTCTCCTCCCCTCTGCCTAGCCCCGACGCACACCCCAGACGCTCCGACAATCCAGCGCAGCCAGGTGCGCCAGATACTGCCAAACAGCCACGTATGACTGATGCCATCGGTATTATCCGCAGCCTCCAAAGAACGGAGTCCACCCATGGCATGTCAGTGTTGACGGTTTAAGTATACTTGTCTTCCTCGGAGCGCAGCTTAGTCACCGTGTTGCATCAGACACAGCACACATTCCGATGTCGGTCGGTCGGTCCTTTCCGTGCGACTGATCTCGTGTGTTCGACAGACAAGCAGGTGGGCGGGCAGTGCTACCGGTCTGGTCCAGGCAGAGCCGTGTTAGACTGAGGCCAGGTCCCAGGCAGGCCCTTCCGTCCGAAAGCAATCAGCCGGAGCAGCGGCCAGGTGCCGCCACTCGGCCTCCGACCCTCCGACCGACCTGGCCGGGTCCGATACAGAGTATACCGGCCGGAGCAGCGGCCAGGTGCCGCCACTCGGCCTCCGACCGACCTAGCCGGGTCCGATACAGAGTATACCGGCAGGAGCAGCGGCCAGGTGCCGCCACTCGGCCTCCGACCCTCCGACCGACCTAGCCGGGTCTGATACAGAGTATACCGGCCGGAGCAGCGGCCAGGTGCCGCCACTCGGCTCTCTGAGAGCATCTCAACCCAGACGGATACCGAGTATAACACTCAGTGCTCTCACTGAGTCCAGCCGAGCCGGATACGAGTATAACACTCAGTGCTCTCACTGAGTCCAGCCGAGCCAGATACCGAGTATAACACTCAGTGCTCACTGAGTCCAGCCGAGCCGGATACGAGTATAACACTCAGTGTTCACTGAGTCCAGCCCAGCCGGATACCGAGTATAACACTCGGTGCTCTCACAGAGTCCGATTCCGTGTAAAGCGGCCGGCGCTCCACACTAACGCGTCCGATATCAGACCAACTCAGCCGGGTCCGAAACCAAGTATAACGCACATGGCTGGATAATTGTTTTCAAGTTTCTCCGGCCGAGGCACGAGGACAGGGGCGCAACCAAGGGGGCTAGGGGGCACGTGGCGGGGAGAGGGGTATCACCATTGAGGGCGCCTCTCCTGGGCGTCTGGACACCGAAGGCGCCACTCTCGAGTGCAGGTGGCGCCCCTCGAGTCGTGAGTGCCGACGGCACCCCTTTGGATCGGAAATGATGCCCCCTTTAGACCGGAGATACCGCCCCCAACTGTGCCTCCCCCGAAAACAAACGTTTTCTGATCTGCCCCAGGTGTTCACTAAGACAAAGTTGGCAAGGCGCAGCCTCCCTCGACTACCCCCCCCCCCCCCCATTTCGAAAGCGCACCGGATTTGTAAAGTAATGTTTTTTGACTAAAGTATTACACCTGGCGGGTCCAGCATAACACACATTAATTACCTTCAATATGACTCGGCACACGTAGCAAACCAGTCAAGCGGAGAAAATATACACATATATGCCGGAAGAAAGTTTGCAGTCCCACCTCAGTGGTGGTACATGTACTTTTGTGCACTTTTGCGGTGATCGTAAACATCTTAGTAATGATAATTTGGAATCGCACAATTAGTAACACTCCGGTGCTCGCGAAGTTGGTCACTTTATACGGCTCCATACTTTATACGGTCACTTTATACGGCTCCAGCTGATGCTAACCGTTTGCTGCTAGTTTGCGACATCACACATGCTTTTACCTAAATCTATGTGTAGCATGTTTAGGAGTCAGGAACAAAAAACATCCAATAATGCGACAAAAACATCACAAGAATGCTGAATACATATCAACAGAAATGATTGAATACATATACATATAACCCAATGAAACAAGAGGATTGTCCTTTTGGCATGACACATATATACAATACAAATTAAGTATGTCCAGATGTATGCTCTCCACAATCTTCAGATTCATATCTGACCTTTCCCTTGGTCGCTTCAATTGAACAAATGCATCCAGTGTCTTTTGGCGCTTCGTCTTTATCTTCTTCACATAAAACAAAAATATTTTACTCTGGGTTAATGACATAGCTGGCCCCACCAGCATTCCGCTAAATCGGGCAGCCAAGGTAAGGTTGGTTTTTGTTATGCTATTTTATGCTTATTTGTCGTCAGTTATTCAATGTGTGTCTTTGTGCCCCGTGTCATGGCTTCACCCTCGCCCTGGTGGGGGGGGGGGGGGTCATTTTGACCCCCCCCCCCCCCCCCCCCCCCGAGGTTTTTCGGGAATAGCGGGAAAACGGCGGCGCGCAGCGCCGCTAAATTTGGTACAGCTATTCGGGCATCAATTTCCCACATTGTGCGAAAGTTTTCACAACAGGTCATCTGAGGTCAGATCACCAGATCACGTCAAGTGACCTTACCTCAAAACATGTTTGTGGTCGTGTCAAAGCCACAGACTTTGTCTGAGATATTTGAAACTTGCAGGATTGCATAAGGTCATAAGTACATACAATTATTTTATCTCGTTTTTTGTTTGTATCGGTGACCTAAGGTCAGGTCAATTCGTGACCTCCCATTATAAGTCAATGGGAAAATAAACAAATGCTTCCTATTCAGAGAATATGCATCAATGGATCAGGCCAATTATTTCAGAATCATGTTATTTTAGCTCATTCTTGCTGACCCAGGTCGCAGGTGCTTAGTGACCTCTGTTGCTCAGTGACCTCTGCATAGTCTACAAGGTCAGCTGAGATCATATGAGGTCACCAGCACTTTTTGTCAATAACTCTTGATATAATAAAGATAGATACGTGCGAATGACACCACTGTGTTTGTCTCGTCGAGTCACCCCATATGCAACATGACCTACCAGGGTCACCAAATGATCTTGACCTGAGGTCAAATTTTGAAGTTGATCTAGCCAGGTCACAATTGATGTTTCAAAGCGCCGTGACGGGACAAGCACGATAGTGTTCAAATTGTATTTATGTTGAACCGATACAAAGTTATTAACGAACAACTTTTTGGGAAAAATTCCCTCGTGACCTCTGAAACCTAAACTATTGACCTGAGCTAAAATTTGAGGATACCAAGTGACTTAATTTTTCAAGAGCTTTCGATTGCATTTTTCACTTTTGTTCCTAGCTATCATAGTTCACGAGATATTTGGGGGTGTTCGAAGCGAAGTCCTAAAACTGGAAAATCTGACCTTTGATGACCTCTGGTGTCCTCAATATTGACCTGAACCAAATAATACCCGATGTAACTTCGAATATTCTTGTCAAGAGCTTTCTAACACTTTGCCCGCGTCTTTCTAGCCCTCTTAGTTTTCGAATTAGAGGGAGTCGTTTTGACCCTCCTCGCCCCAGACACCACTCCTCGGTGACGGCTCCCCCGGCGCCAGGTCACGGCCGGCCAAGGTGACCTTGACCGACCGAGGGTCAACCGCCATACATAAACGTACGGGCCAACATCTACGTACAAGTACGAAACTTCAGTCCTACATCTAGGTAAATACAAACTACCTAAAATTCACCCTATGTCAATATTAAAAACTTGAAAAGGCGACCTTTATCGACCTTATCAGAGGACAAATATTGAGATGGTGGTAAGCAATGTGGCAGCCTGTGTGGGCTGTGTGGTAACGTTTAATATTTTCCAAACATTCTTCTTCCAAGATGGAAAGGATGTTTCTTTTATCCGACCACCTAATTGTCATGCTAAGTGACGTCATTTGACAACGTTAACGAAATATTGCAATAATGAATAACGGTAATGGCTTCAGATAACGTCACTTAGCATGAAAATTAGGCATTCGGTTATTTCGGATACATGTGGGAGATCTAAAGTGTGGGGATGATAGGAATTGGGGGATATGTAATGTGGGGCATGTGTTGTATAGTACAACTTCGCAACGTTTAATTTTACCCATATTTTTTCACAGATGGTCGTACCAAGTTTGAATTTTTATACTGGGACTATATTTACGTTTTGAATTATTTTTAAATACAAATTAAGGGCTTGCAAAAAAAAAGGTCTCCCAAAAGGTTGCCCCGACCGCGGCTGCCCTATAGGATTCTCCACCCATGATAACGGTTGGCACTGCCCGGCCCGATCCAAAGCATGACTGACGCTCAGGCCGACAATACCAGGTCCGATACGATACCGAATATAACGACCGGTATTGGGCTGTAACGAGACCGCGCTCAGACCGACACTGCCAGGTCCCATGTCCGGTAACGGGACCGCGCTCAGACCGACACTGCCAGGTCCCATGTCCGGTAACGGGACCGCGCTCAGACCGACACTGCCAGGTCCCATGTCCGGTATAACGACCACGACGCTCAGACCGACACTGCCAGGTCCCATGTCCGGTATAACGACCACGACGCTCAGACCGACACTGCCAGGTCCCATGTCCGGTAACGGGACCGCGCTCAGACCGACACTGCCAGGTCCCATGTCCGGTAACGAGACCGCGCTCAGACCGACACTGCCAGGTCCCATGTCCGGTATAACGACCACGACGCTCGGCTGGTCCGATCCAGTGAGTATACCGGCCACGACGCTCGGCTGGTCCGATCCAGAGTGAGTATACCGGCCACGACGCTCGGCTGGTCCGATCCAGAGTGAGTATACCGGCCACGACGCTCGGCTGGTCCGATCCAAAGTGAGTATACCGGCCACGACGCTCGGCTGGTCCGATCCAAAGTGAGTATACCGGCCACGACGCTCGGCTGGTCCGATCCAGAGTGAGTATACCGGCCACGACGCTCGGCTGGTCCGATCCAGAGTAATTCAGAACGGTTGGCACTGCCCGGCCCCACGATGCTCGGCTGCACCGTGTTACGGCCGCCGGCGGAACTGCCAACAGCCAGTCAGCCGTCAGCAGGAGCTGTTTGGGGCAGCTGCATCGTATCTGCATCGCATCAGCGGCGCCTGCATCAGCGGCAGCAGCACGGTGTTCACCTGGGAGTAGGCAGGTGCACCTCGACAGGAGACAGGACGGCACCGGACGGTGACTCAGAAGCGTCTGGTGCACAGACACACAAACATACTGAACCGGCAGCGACCGACCTCGCTCTGGGCTGGATTAGCGAGAAAACTGTCTCGGTGAGATCATCAGACGGTTACTGAGGTTGATGCCGATATCAGCGGAGACATGCTGATAATTGGGGCTTAAGGGCACTGCAACTGCCGTGGTAACAGACAGCATAGCAGAGTAGCCCAGCATGTCCCATACCAGCGGAGACAGGACCAGCGCTCGGCCAGTGCAGCCCCCTCTCCGCCATCGTGCCATATAACCGTAGCAACTGCGCCATCTGAGCCTGGCTGAGCACGGTCACGAGTGCAACGGAGTCCACATGACACGGTGGCTGGCCATCGTCTCGTGCCGGGCTCCATCGGAGCCGGGTCAGCGCCGCCCGGCTGCCCTGCCTGCCGTGCCTGTACAGATAGCCGCAAACATCCGGTGAGGCCGGCCGAGTTCCGGCCGACACGGCAGGCTGGCCGCCGCCGCCGCCGCCGCCGCCGCCGCTGCTGGCTGCTGTTCCAACCCCGGTCCCGGCCCCGGTCCCGGCCCCGGTCTCGGTCCTGCATCGATCACGCCCGGACGGCAAATCGGACTGCCAGCATCACTCCTGAGCCTAGATACGCACAGACACGCCGACACTCCGACACGCCGACACGCCGACACGCCGACACGCCGACACGCCGACATCGGCCTGCACAGGCTGACAACGGACCGACCAGACGGACCCGGCACGGTGGACGGACGAACGCCCTCCGCCGCCCCCCCCCCCCCCCCACCGTCACACCCGCCCCCACCGTCACACCCGCCCCCACCGTCACACCCGCCCCCAGCGTCACACCCGCCCCCACCGTCACACTCGCCCCCACCGTCACCCCCACCTCCACCGCCGCCGCCACCCTGGGGGACACCCCACCCACCGCAGCCCCACCGCCGCATCCGCCCCACCGTCACCCCCACCCCCACCGCCGCCGCCACCCCGGGGGACACCCCACCCACCGCAGCCCCACCGCCGCACGTGCCGCTACCGCAATCCGGCACACATCGGCCGGCCAGGAGGTGGACCACGGCGCCCCGCTCGATACTACGCAGCCTTCCGTACTACGCGTCGGACCCCCGCCGCCGCCACCGTCGCCGTCGCCGCCGTCGTCGTCGCCACCGCCGGGTCGCCGCCGCCGCGCCAGACGGTACCGCCCGACCGGGCAGTCGTCGGTGGTGACGCCACGGCCGATAGAACGGCATGACCAGGTGGCGCCGTGTCGATGGCCGTTTGGGGCTCCGGCCTATCACAATAGGCGCCGGAGAGGGTGGAGCGGCGGGGTGGCCGCCGCCCCCGCCCCCGCCCCCGCAGCCGCTGCCAGAGCCGCAGTCGGAGCCGGTGTTGGAGCTGGGGCCGGGGCCGGGGCCGGGGCCCGAGCCGGAGCTGGGGCCAGAGTTCGGGCCAGAGCGGAGTCGGAGGAGTCGGTCGATAGCGTCTGTGGGCCGAGCCCGCGGCGCCGCCGATGTCGCCACGCTGGTGTTGTGGGTCCAGCCGCGGTGTCTGATGGGTGTCACGTGACTGGTCGCGGAGAGCAGGTCGCGGAGGCGCCTCGTGTCACGTGGGTCGCGCCGCGGTGTCTGATGAGCGTCACGTGACTGGTCGCGGAGAGCAGGTCGCGGAAGCGCCTCGTGTCACGTGGGTCGCGCCGCGGCGTCTGATGGGCGTCACGTGACTGATCGCGGAGAGCAGCTGGGGTGTCTGGCAGTGTTTGATCCGGAGTAGAGGAATTACACCGACAGTAGAGTCCGGGTGTCGGCGGCGATAGAGCACCACTCATGCTGTATCATCACCATATCAGAGACGTCGCAGTCGGGTAGGTACTAATCTGGCCAGTCGTGATCGCACAGCTCAGTGAATCAGCGACACACGCGCTGCAGTACTCATAAGGTACTCTGAATGTCCGCGCTGAGTGCTGAACGCTCGGAGCTCGGTCGGCCGGCGCGTCATCGTTTCCGGAGATCACTGTCGGCTGGTCGAGCAGGCCGGATCAGGGACTGTGAGGCCTGTCTGCTGGTTGAGCAGGCCGGATCAGGGACTGTGAGGCCTGTCGGCTGTTCGAGCCGGCAGGATCAGGGACTGTGAGGCATGTCGGCTGGTCGAGCCGGCAGGATCAGGGACTGTGAGGCATGTCGGCTGGTCGAGCCGGCCGGATCAGGGACTGTGAGGCCTGTCTGCTGGTCGAGCAGGCCGGATCAGGGACTGTGAGGCCTGTCGGCTGGTCGAGCAGGCCGGATCAGGGACTGTGAGGCCTGTCGGCTGGTCGAGCAGGCCGGATTAGGGACTGTGAGGCCTGTATGCTGGTCGAGCAGGCCGGATCAGGAACTGTGAGGCATGTCGGCTGGTCGAGCAGGCCGGATCAGGGACTGTGAGGCCTGTCTGCTGGTCGAGCAGGCCGGATCAGGGACTGTGAAGCGGCGAGGCCTGTCTGCTGGTCGAGCCGGCCGGATCATGGACTGTGAGGCCTGTCGGCTGGTCGAGCAGGCCGGATCATGGACTGTGAGGCCTGTCTGCTGGTCGAGCAGGCCGGATCAGGGACTGTGAGGCCTGTCGGCTGGTCGAGCTGGCAGGATCAGGGACTGTGAGGCATGTCGGCTGGTCGAGCAGGCCGGATCAGGGACTGTGAGGCCTGTCTGCTGGTCGAGCCGGTCGGATCAGGGACTGTGAGGCCTGTCTGCTGGTCGAGCAGGCCGGAGCAGGGACTGTGAGGCCTGTCTGCTGGTCGAGCAGGCCGGATCAGGGACTGTGAGGCGGCGAGGCCTGTCTGCTGGTCGAGCAGGCCGGATCAGGGACTGTGAGGCCTGTCTGCTGGTCGAGCAGGCCGGATCAGGGACTGTGAGGCCTGTCTGCTGGTCGAGCAGGCCGGATCAGGGACTGTGAGGCGGCGAGGCCTGTCTGCTGGTCGAGCAGGCCGGATCAGGGACTGTGAGGCCTGTCTGCTGGTCGAGCAGGCCGGATCAGGGACTGTGAGGCGGCGAGGCCTGTCTGCTGGTCGAGCAGGCCGGATCAGGGACTGTGAGGCCTGTCTGCTGGTCGAGCAGGCCGGATCATGGACTGTGAGGCGGCGAGGCCTGTCTGCTGGTCGAGCAGGCCGGATCAGGGACTGTGAGGCGGCGAGGCCTGTCGGCTGGTCGAGCAGGCCGGATCAGGGACTGTGAGGCCTGTCGGCTGGTCGAGCAGGCCGGATCAGGGACTGTGAGGCGGCGAGGCCTGTCGGCTGGTCGAGCAGGCCGGATCAGGGACTGTGAGGCCTGTCGGCCGGTCGAGCAGGCCGGATCAGGGACTGTGAGGCCTGTCTGCTGGTCGAGCAGGCCGGATCAGGGACTGTGAGGCGGTGAGGCCTGTCTGCTGGTCGAGCAGGCCGGATCAGGGACTGTGAGGCCTGTCTGCTGGTCGAGCAGGCCGGATCAGGGACTGTGAGGCGGCGAGGCGTCTGCTGGTCGAGCAGGCCGGATCAGGGACTGAGGCCACTGTACGCCGCTGGGACAGTAATGGTCCCTGTCGGAGCCGGGTCAGCCACCACTGCACTGGTCAGGCCACAGGTACGGCCGGCCGGGACAGCACTGCACGTTACGGACCGATCACCGAGCCGCTCATTTGCCGCTCCCGGGCGGCTGGAAGCGTAAGGCCGCCATAGGGAAACCGGGCTAAATTCGTAATATAATCATGTTTACAACGTATTCTTCAGGAAATGTGACAAACGTACCCCATGCCAGATAATACCATTGTTCAGGCATAAGCTAACCAATTCTGGTACTTTGAACTGTTGCGGTTGGTTCGCCTTTTTGTATTAAATAAATAATTATTGGTCATAACGTTACAAATGTCGGAAAACGCCTCCTCTCTTGACCATTTGTGATTATTGAATGAACAACGCACAATTTTGAAACAAACGTTCCCCGTTCTATATAGAAAATTCGCCGGGAATCCAATGCTAACATTCATCTTCCTGTAGCGTTGCATGGTTGTAGCATTGCATTGCATTTGCAAATTATTGCTGGCAACGGCAAATAATTGGCCAATGCTTTCCATCACACATCAGATCAGGCCAACTTTGTATAGTCTGGTGTGTTACTCTAGCCCTTCTTGATGTTTCAGGCAAATATTTTGCTTAGGGGCCCTTGCAAGGTCACATGAGGTCATCCGAGGTTACCGAACACTTTTTGTCAAAACTCTCAACAGAATAAAGATAGAGAAGTGAAACCGGCACCAATGTGTTTGTCTCGTCGAGGCATGTCTCCCAACATGCAACATGACCTACTTGGGTCATCACTTGACCTTGACCTGATGACAAATTTGTAAGTTGACCTAACCTGGTCAACCCGAATATGATCCAAAGCGCCTTGACGAAACAAACACGATGGCGTCAAAATTATTGCCTTATCTTTATTAGGTAAAAAATTATTTGTGAAAAACAGTTTTGCCAAAAATAGCCTTTTTGACCTTTGATGACCTATGGAGCCTAAACTGTTGACCTGAACTAAAATGTGAGGACAACTTAGCGATTGCATTGTTCAAGAGCTTTCTATTGCTTTTTCCGTTTGTTCCTGGATGCCATAGTTCCCGAGATATTTGGGGTTTTCGAAGCGAAGTCCTAAAACTGGAAAATCTGACCTTTGATGACCTCTGGTGACTTCAATATTGACCTAAGCTAAAACATGACAGAAAAAGTTTCAAAATGATATTTGACGAGCTTTCGAACGGTATGTTGAAAGGTAAATAAAATGTAAAGGTAGGTGGGTAATCGCGCCAACAGTTCTGTCAGACGAAAACGTACACATTTATAAAATATTCCACTCATGATCGCCCAGGATTTTTTGTTTATAAATTACTTTTTGCCAGTCCTATATTAAACTGTCATAGACAATAAGCGCAAGGTATTGAAGAATCAATATTGTTGTACCATGACAATTCATTTTCCGTAGACATCCGCTAATAACCCAGAAAACGATGAGTTCATGCCATGGGACCTCCAGGCCATCGTTTCCTAACGAGGCACTGTCGATCACTGTGGCTACTGTCGGCCACTGTCGACCGCTGGCAATGGTGTTCCCGGCCTGGCGAGTCATACTGGCCGTACACACTACACACAGCACTACACACTACACACTACAGTACACAGGCCCCACGCAGCACAGGCGCCACACCACCGGTAGCAGACCATGTCTGTCACTCGAGCTTCACTGACCCGACTAGACACCGTGATCCGCCCGTCACTGAAAGCTCTCGTGGTCACCGACAGCTTACCCGTCATCGAAAGCGCTCGTGGTCACCGACAGCTACCCGTCACTGAAAGCGCTCGTAGTCACCGACAGCTACCCGTCACTGAAAGCGCTCGTGGTCACCGACAGCTACCCGTCACTGAAAGCGCTCGTGGTCACCGACAGCTACCCGTCACTGAAAGCGCTCGTGGTCACCGACAGCTACCCGTCACTGAAAGCGCTCGTGGTCACCGACAGCTACCCGTCACTGAAAGCGCTCGTGGTCACCGACAGCTACCCGTCACTGAAAGCGCTCGTGGTCACCGACAGCTACCCGTCACTGAAAGCGCTCGTGGTCACCGACAGCTACCCGTCACTGAAAGCGCTCGTGGTCACCGACAGCTACCCGTCACTGAAAGCGCTCGTGGTCACCGACAGCTACCCGTCACTGAAAGCGCTCGTGGTCACCGACAGCTACCCGTCACTGAAATCGCTCGTGGTCACCGACAGCTACCCGTCACTGAAAGCGCTCGTGGTCACCGACAGCTACCCGTCACTGAAAGCGCTCGTGGTCACCGACAGCTACCCGTCACTGAAAGCGCTCGTGGTCACCGACAGCTACCCGTCACTGAAAGCGCTCGTGGTCAACGACAGCTACCCGTCACTGAAAGCGCTCGTGGTCACCGACAGCTACCCGGCACTGAAAGCGCTCGTGGTCACCGACAGCTACCCGTCACTGAAAGCTATCGTGGTCACCGACAGCTAGCCGTCACTGAAAGCGCTCGTGGTCACCGACAGCTACCCGTCACTGAAAGCGCTCGTGGTCACCGACAGCTTACCCGTCACTGAAAGCGCTCGTGGTCACCGACAGCTACCCGGCACTGAAAGCGCTCGTGGTCACCGACAGCTACCCGTCACTGAAAGCTCTCGTGGTCACCGACAGCTACCCGTCACTGAAAGCGCTCGTGGTCACCGACAGCTACCCGTCACTGAAAGCGCTCGTGGTCACCGACAGCTACCCGTCACTGAAAGCGCTCGTGGTCACCGACAGCTTACGTCAGCTCTCATACAGCAGCAAGGCTCGTCGAAACCGATATCAGGTGCCGACTCGGCAGGTGTGTGTGGTCAGTGTAGTGAGTCCGTGAGTCATCCCGTGTTGGCGCCACTGAGTCACGAGTCAGCTGTGTACATATGAGCTCCGGGGAGCCAACAGGCAACAGGAGTCGAAACACAGGAGTCGAAACACGTCCAGAAGTCCGAAAACACCAAGACGAGTGCATGAGGCACAACAGCTAAACAAAACTCATTGACAGAGGAATCCGACACATTCAGATGAAAAGTAGGCCCACAGCTAAGGAGAAATCCGACAGCGTCCGAGGAATGCGACGTATTCCGATGGCGTCTGTGGCCGCGGCCGTGGCAGCCGCCGCTGTATTCTGGGAACTCACTCACCAGGTGCAGCGCCGTGTGGCTAGGTACAGGCCGTCCGGCCGCCGGCCGCGGTCCGCCGCGACCGCATAACATCCACAGCCCGGCCGCCGTCACCGCCGAGACTCCGCCGCGCCGCCGTCACGGACGGCAGCCTGCGTCGCGCGCACAGCCGCCTCGCCTCCGCCGCCGCCGGGGCAAGATCACCGCATGCGGACAGTAATGTCACTCTGGTCCGCCTCGGACCGGCAATCACCGCCGAGCCACCCGCCGCCGGCCCGGCTCGGTCGAGCTCGGGGAGGAGCCGAGCGGCCGTCGGCTCGGCTCGGCTCAGGCGGGGAAGTAGCTCCCTGGTCCGGCTGGGCGCGCACGCCAGCGGCCGCTGAGTCGCCGCCGAGGCGTCACGTCACGTCACGTCACGCCTCACGTAACGTCAGCCACGCATCCAGTACGGCACCGCACGCCAACACTTCCGCCGACGCGCTACAGTCACGCACCGTCGTTCGGTCAATTTCAATTCTCACGCCGTGGGTCTCGCAACCGTCACCCACTAGCAGCTCGACAGCGGCAATATCAGCCAGCGGCAGCCTCACCGCTTCTCCGTGTCACACACCACCACGCAGCACGCACCACTAAAACCTCAACACAGCCGTCACAGCCGTCCCCACTGTCTCCCGTCGGCACCACCGGCACCAACGTCTCCCGTCGGCGCCGTCTCGCGCACTGCCTCCGTCCCACCGTCCGCCGCCGCCCGCCGTCGGCCGTCGTTCGTCGGTTGTGACGCTGCGCGCGCGCGCGGCGGCAGTCGGCCGGGGCCGGGCAGGTGCGGGCCGCGTCACTAACAGGGCGTGCCCGCCGGCGCTCTCACGCACAGGCAGCCATCGATCCGTGGCGGCGACGGCCGACGGGCCGACAGCCGCAGCCACAGCGGGACGGCCCATGACACGACACATCGCTGTGGTGGTGCAAAAACTCCACGCGGGCGCGCACGGCAGCCCCGCTACATGACGGTCTATCCGGCGACGAAAGGCCGCTAAATGACGGGCTAAATGGGGAGGTCGTCAAATGACGGGCTATATATGGGCATGGAGGCCGCCAAATGACCGGCTATACATACGGGGGCGGGGAGACCGCTAATGACGGGATATCCAGGGAAGGAGAGACCGTTAATGACGGGATATCCAGGGAAGGAGAGACCGCTAATGACGGGATATCCAGGGAAGGAGAGACCGCTAATTACGGGATATACAGGGAAGGAGAGACCGTTAATGACGGGATATCCAGGGAAGGAGAGACCGCTAATGACGGGATATCCAGGGAAGGAGACCGCTAATGACGGGATATCCAGGGAAGGAGAGACCGCTAATGACGGGATATCCAGGGAAGGAGAGACCGCTACATGACGGGATATCCAGGGAAGGAGAGACCGTTAATGACGGGATATCCAGGGAAGGAGAGACCGCTACATGACGGGATATCCAGGGAAGGAGAGACCGCTAATGACGGGATATCCAGGGAAGGAGAGACCGCTAATTACGGGATATCCAGGGAAGGAGAGACCGCTAATGACGGGATATCCAGGGAAAGAGAGACCGCTAATGACGGGATATCCAGGGAAAGAGAGACCGCTAATGACGGGATATCCAGGGAAGGAGAGACCGCTAATGACGGGATATCCAGGGAAGGAGAGACCGCTAATGACGGGATATCCAGGGAAGGAGAGACTGCTAATGACGGGATATCCAGGGAAGGAGAGATCGCTACATGACGGGATATCCAGGGAAGGAGAGACCGCTAATGACGGGATATCCAGGGAAGGAGAGACCGCTAATGACGGGATATTCAGGGAAGGAGAGACCGCTAATGACGGGATATCCAGGGAAGGAGAGACCGCTACATGACGGGATATCCAGGGAAGGAGAGACCGCTACATGACGGGATATCCAGGGAAGGAGAGACCGCTAATGACGGGATATCCAGGGAAGGAGAGACCGCTAATGACGGGATATCCAGGGACGGACGGAGGACAGGGACGGAGATGACTGAATGAATGGCTACACAACTGATACCGCGAAATGGCAGGCTAAACAGACCATAGGGAATACCAAAGGGAATACCAAATGAGGGCCAATACAGTGGCATGTGGTTTTTCCTGCAGCAAGGGAGGATGGCTGGGAAGGAAATCACTGGCGGTGGACCGGCCACATAACAGCCAAATGGATGTAGGAAGGATACTTGGCCGTGCAGGACGGCAGCAGGGCGACATCAATATGGGGATATTGAGACCACGGATATTGCACGACCATCGAGTGACGGACGGCTGCAAGACGGACACGACGACGAGAGCAACAGAGGCCAACCAGAGCAAGGCCGGGAGCAGCAGCAAACAGCCCTGCAGAAACGCCGCACAGGCGTGCCAATAGACAACAGGGCACCTAACAGACAGCCAGACGCCTCGACAGACAAGCTGTACAGCCGACAGACATCTAAACCAACATGCCGACGGCTCTACCTGCGCCGTGCGCTCCGCCGCCGTCCGCTCCGCAGGTAGACACCAGACAGCGATCAGCCAGACGGACAGAGCCGCTGCCTCGGCGCAGTGCACACAGACACGGCGAGGCCCGCGGCGGCTGCCGGCCGCCCCGCTTGGCCGCCAGGGAAATCGACGTACCTCGTTCAGAGCCACTTCGGAGCGTGGCGACCCGTCCGCCGCCGCCGCCGCCACCGTCACTGTCCGCTCTCCGACGTCCAACCGACCAATTTGAACCGATGCGGACAGAAGCGGACCACGCTAGACGGGCGGGTGAAACGGGCGGCGACGAGAAAGGAAATGGAGTTTCTCCTCTGCCGATACTGTCGCCGCGCCCACAGCTCAGTGACAAACTCAGAGACAATATCGAGATTCGACTGTGTCTACATCGTTCGTTGGCAGGCGGCGGACACACCGGCGAATGGGACGGACGGACGGCCCGGGCGGACAGGCGGTCGTGCGGTCGGTACGGCCCGGGCGGACTATGGTCGTGCGGCCATCGTACGTGACCCGGCCCGGTCACGACCGGCTCGGCACCGCGTCACCACGCTGACAGCCGACAGCCGACCTATCAGCACGCCGTCACGGTGCCTATTGTGACTATTGTGACGGTAGGCGGTCGGTCGGACCGGACGGAGCGACTGAATGGCGGCGTAACGCTGACGTGACGGACGCCGCCGCCGCCGCACCGGCGCCGATAAACGCACACATACCACCGCCACACACCACATATCCACAGGTCCCACTGCACCAGTCACACACACATACCATAGCTGCATATACACATCACAGCTCTTTCCGCATATCGAACGGATCTGACTCGAACGACTGCCACACGGTCCCGTCCAACAGCCACACGCAATCACAGCTCTATCCGCAAAGCAGGCAGACCTGACCAGGCAGACCTGACCCAATGACAGGCAGACCTGACCCCAATGACAGGCAGACCTGACCCCAATGACAGGCAGACCTGACCCCAATGACAGGCAGACCTGACCAGGCAGGCAGACCTGACCCCAATGACAGGCAGACCTGACCAGGCAGGCAGACCTGACCCAATGCCAGGCAGACCTGATCAGGCAGGCAGACCTGACCCCAATGACAGGCAGACCTGGCCAGGCAGGCAGACCTGACCCAATGCCAGGCAGACCTGACCAGGCAGGCAGACCTGACCCCAATGACAGGCAGACCTGGCCAGGCAGACCTGACCCCAATGACAGGCAGACCTGACCAGGCAGACCTGACCAGGCAGACCTGACCAGGCAGACCTGACCCCAATGACAGGCAGACCTGACCAGGCAGACCTGACCCAATGCCAGGCAGACCTGAACAGGCAGGCAGACCTGACCCCAATGACAGGCAGACCTGACCAGGCAGACCTGACCAGGCAGACCTGGCCAGGCAGACCTGACCAGGCAGGCAGACCTGACCCAATGACAGGCAGACCTGACCAGGCAGATCTGACCAGGCAGACCTGACCAGGCAGACCTGACCAGGCAGACCTGACCAGGCAGACCTGACCAGGCAGACCTGGCCAGGCAGACCTGACCAGGCAGGCAGACCTGACCCAATGACAGGACAGCCGTCCCTCTACACTATACGTCGAGCGCCCGCCGCCAGTGATGTGCGTGCCACTGCGACCGTGTGAGATGATCGTGATGATGATGATGAGTGGGACTATACGGTGATGTGCGTGCCACTGCGACCGTGTGAGATGATCGTGATGATGATGATGAGTGGGACTATGCGGTGATGTGCGTGCCACTGCGACCGTGTGAGATGATCGTGATGATGATGATGAGTGGGACTATACGGTGATGTGCGTGCCACTGCGACCGTGTGAGATGATCGTGATGATGATGAGTGGGACTATACGGTGATGTGCGTGCCACTGCGACCGTGTGAGATGATCGTGATGATGATGATGAGTGGGACTATACGGTGATGTGCGTGCCACTGCGACCGTGTGAGATGATCGTGATGATGATGATGAGTGGGACTATACGGTGATGTGCGTGCCACTGCGACCGTGTGAGATGATCGTGATGATGATGATGAGTGGGACTATACGGTGATGTGCGTGCCACTGCGACCGTGTGAGATGATCGTGATGATGATGATGAGTGGGGCTTCGGGCGCCGCGACTGCCAGGGTAGTACGGCGCCCAGATGGACCGGGTGCTCGGGGCTGTGTGCGCTCCTATGAGCCATGGGTCCGGAGCGACTCAGTGCCTGTAATGTGGACCGGAGGGCGCGACTGGCAGACGGAGAAGGCGGTCAGTCTGCTGACAAACCACACAGCAGGGTGTATGTGGAATGTGGATCAGATATGCAGTGTGGGCCGGAGGATGTGGATCAGATATGCAGTGTGGACCGCAGGGCGGCACCGCAGGCAGAGGCGGCTGCCAGCCTCCTACCAGACGACGCAGCACTCAGAGCACAGAGTGTAGTGTAGGTGGATGACACCAGATCGACCGGCGGCGCCTGTTTAGCCTCTGTTAGCAGCAGCCTAAGTGGATTACCACTTGTTTGCCCGGCTAAAAAGCGGTACTGACTCACCGAGGGCAATGTGCCAGACAAATCACCCTGTGTTACAACGCAAAGGCAAACCAGTAAGCATATACTGCGCACAGCTATACCCATCGCTTTTGATGCGCAAGTAAAATCCTCCGCTTTATGAACTTGTTTCGGTAACTTTAGGAATCGACAATTAAGAAGCGGGATTCCAAAATACGTGGTGCTGGCGATAAGTCGGATTAATCACACAAATGCTGAGATGCATTAATGGTTCTTCTCCGAAGCTGCCATTCTGGGGAGCCTGCGATCCAGGAAGCTATCTAAATCGTCATAAGCCGGAAGGAACGCGTTTCAGCACAAACCCATGAGATAAATTCCATAACAATGATTGCCTGCAACGAATCGCTTCCACATCACATCATAAAAAACATGTTCCACGACAGAGTGATTTGGGATTGAATTGCAGCATGCTCCATGAAACAGAATTAATGACTGGTGCCCTTCTATAAAAAGCGGGGCGGCCGGTCGCTAGCAGAGCCGTCATATATCCCGACACAGGCCGTAAACGAAATGACTCCCGAGAAAATAACACCGTTACACCAACAGCCGAGAGATGATGACGAGCAACATCAAAATGGTCACAAAGGCTTAGAGGGAACTGCAAGCTAGTCAATAGTAATGCCACGAGTTTTTTTGTCGGGTCATATGTTAAAGCGATCCAATCATACCCGCTAGCAATCGTGTCTTAAACGCATTTAACCATTCTTGCTCGGTTGAATAAGTTCGGCTACCGATTCATGGTCCGTAATATGTATATTTCCCGTCGCAGGCTGAGTTGGATGGGCGCTCGCTAGGAGCCAGCAGCTATTGATGTCCCATAGCATACGGCCTGCCCCGGCTCAGATAGCCGCAAGAGTGGACGGTAATTCTACAAAGCGTTTCGGTTATCTTCGATTGATATAAGCAATCGAGGAGCGATTTCTATCAGCAATAAATAAGCATGCAGGGACTTCCTCGGGCAGGCGCGGTTCATACCCGGGATTATATTGCCACATTTAGAGCCACATACGTGCAACTGCAGGCAAGTGCATGTGCATGATTCATGCATTTTTAGACAGACCAGACGTGACACAGAAAGGAAGTGACAAAGACATCCATTAGCTTCAGTTATCCCGCACAAATATCTCCTCGTTGTGAGACCATACCACACCTGTACCACATTTGTACCACACTTGGCATTGAACCAAGCTAATGATTCAGAATGCACAGCGCATACTTCGGTTGAAAACTTCGCAGCGAGAGTGCACCAACTACACGGTGACTAAGCCATGAACACCGTGTGGCATGTGGCAGAGAAGCGATACGCTATCTCCATTTCGCCAGAATTTCTCTAAACAAACAGCGGTGGGCGTCGCACGAGCCGGTCTCTCTGTAAACAGGCGATTGGTCATCGGTTCGGAGCGCAGTCAACTGGCCACAGGACTACGTGTAGGACCATATGACCTAATGTTAAACTGTATGACCTCATGTAGGATAACATGACTACATGACTGGGAGAATCATATGTCCACAACAATTCCGCGTCCAGGACTACGTGTAGGACCATATGACCTAATGTTAAACTGTATGACCTCATGTAGGATAACATGACTACATGACTGGGAGAATCATATGTCCACAACAATTCCGCGTCCAGGACTACGTGTAGGACCATATGACCTAATGTTAAACTGTATGACCTCATGTAGGATAACATGACTACATGACTGGGAGAATCATATGTCCACAACAATTCCGCGTCCAGGACTACGTGTAGGACCATATGACCTAATGTTAAACTGTATGACCTCATGTAGGATAACATGACTACATGACTGGGAGAATCATATGGCCACAACAATTCCGCGTCCAGGACTACGTGTAGGACCATATGACCTAATGTTAAACTGTATGACCTCATGTAGGATAACATGACTACATGACTGGGAGAATCATATGTCCACAACAATTCCGCGTCCAGGACTACGTGTAGGACCATATGACCTAATGTTAAACTGTATGACCTCATGTAGGATACATGACTACATGACTGGGAGAATCATATGTCCACAACAATTCCGCGTCCAGGACTACGTGTAGGACCATATGACCTAATGTTAAACTGTATGACCTCATGTAGGATAACATGACTACATGACTGGGAGAATCATATGTCCACAACAATTCCGCGTCCAGGACTACGTGTAGGACCATATGACCTAATGTTAAACTGTATGACCTCATGTAGGATAACATGACTACATGACTGGGAGAATCATATGGCCACAACAATTCCGCGTCCATGAACTTGAGTTCGGCAGTTGGTACGGCATGTCAAAATAAGTGGTTTATTTCCAAGTTTCGTGTTAAACAAACGGTGTAACAAATGACAAGCAAACCCCGGCCACTGGTCAATGCGAGCAGCCGATGACGCAGCAAACATGCCGCCAACACAAGAACAAAACAAATCTAGCCGTCAAAAACCAACTGCCAAAAGAAAAAAGGCATCATAGGGTGAAGCGTGGGCTGTATGCATGCGAACAACGCGTAAGCTACCGACTATATCGCGCTGGCAGCCTCTGACGCCACAAGCAGAAACCAAGCGCCGTGTGGCGTGTTGGTTCGCCAGTCTCGAGAAGGCAAAACGTTAGACTATCGCCACTGAAATTCGAAATTCGCATCTTTGCTTTTAAATTCTTAGCTTTTTCCTCATAAACTACTTCGCATGAACGTTTTCCTATACCTAGTCAGATTCACAGATCGTGCAGATCGTCGGTCCACTACGAGAATTTGTAATGATTCATCAGCATTCTCTGACCGGTTTCAGGTAAATTCCTCGGTAGCATCAGTTCCGCCTCTGCAAATACCAGAGGTGACGCCACAGGTAAAATGAACCAGGAGCATTTACCAGTGTTGATAAATTCCCTCATATTGTCTGGGCCTAGGTTGATAAATTCAGCGCCGCCGTTGCTCACATAGGCTCAGTCGGCCTGGGCAGAGTGTGGTGCGTTCTTCGGTCACTCTTACCCCCTCCCCAGTCCGTGCCGAGAGAGGGAGAAGCGTTCGGTCCAGCCTCGCATAGCAACAGGGGGAAGCGTTCGGTCCAGCCTCGCATAGCAAAAGGGAGAAGCGTTCGGTCCAGCCTCGCATAGCAACAGGGGGAAGCGTTCGGTCCAGCCTCGCATAGCAACAGGGGGAAGCGTTCGGTCCAGCCTCGCATAGCAAAAGGGAGAAGCGTTCGGTCCAGCCTCGCATAGCAACAGGGGAAGCGTTCGGTCCAGCCTCGCATAGCAACAGGGGGAAGCGTTCGGTCCAGCCTCGCATAGCAACAGGGGGAAGCGTTCGGTCCAGCCTCGCATAGCAACAGGGAGAAGCGTTCGGTCCAGCCTCGCATAGCAACAGGGGAAGCGTTCGGTCCAGCCTCGCATAGCAACAGGGGGAAGCGTTCGGTCCAGCCTCGCATAGCAAAAGGGAGAAGCGTTCGGTCCAGCCTCGCATAGCAACAGGGAGAAGCGTTCGGTCCAGCCTCGCATAGCAACAGGGGGAAGCGTTCGGTCCAGCCTCGCATAGCAACAGGGAGAAGCGTTCGGTCCAGCCTCGCATAGCAACACCTTGCCCGCCGCACCGCAATACCCAACCACAAATCAAAGGAGCTTCAATTCAAGTCGACATCGTCTTTGCACAGCAACAACTAGCCTGTGAAACGCTAAACTTAGCCACATAAAACAGTGCACGTATCTCATCAATAACTCTGCGGAGTTTGATTAATTCATTGGATTAATTAGAAGCCCACATCCGGACTCATGATGTATTGCATTACCAGTGCTTCCACTATAAAACGCAGAATATTGTTGCAGTAATGCTTCAAGATTCACAGAATCGAACGCTCTACGATACCGCTGCCAGCGCCTGTCAGTCCGCTCCTGGGGTCACCTCACGGTAACTGTTTACCGCTCAGCACCGGCCCACTACCGAGGGTCTCACACCGCCCAGTAAACCACATTCTGTCGGTCCGCTCCTGGGGGGTCACCTCATGGTAACTGTTTACCGCTCAGCACCGGCCCACTACCGAGGGTCTCACACCGCCCAGTAAACCACATTCTGTCGGGTCCGCTCCTGGGGGTCACCTCACGGTAACTGTGTTTACCGCTCAGCACCGGCCCACTACCGAGGGTCTCACACTCCCCAGTAAACCACATTCTGTCGGTCCGCTCCTGGGGGGTCACCTCATGGTAACTGTTTACCGCTCAGCACCGGCCCACTACCGAGGGTCTCACACTCCCCAGTAAACCACATTCTGTCGGTCCGCTCCTGGGGGGTCACCTCATGGTAACTGTTTACCGCTCAGCACCGGCCCACTACCGAGGGTCTCACACCGCCCAGTAAACTACATTCTGTCGGTCCGCTCCTGGGGGTCACCTCACGGTAACTGTTTACCACTCAGCACCGGCCCACTACCGAGGGTCTCACACCGCCCAGTAAACCACATTCTGTCGGTCCGCTCCTGGGGGGTCACCTCATGGTAACTGTTTACCACTCAGCACAGGCCCACTACCGAGGGTCTCACACCGCCTAGTAAACCACATTCTGTCGGTCCGCTCCTGGGGGATCACCTCACGGTAACTGTTTACCGCTCAGCACCGGCCCACTACTGAGGGTCTCACACCGCCCAGTACACCGCGCCAGGAAGGCCACGTGTCGCCGTGGCCACCCCGGAGGAGGAGGTACTCACCTGATCGATCCTGTGCTGGATGCTGCGAGCCCCGACCGACGAGCTGTCCTCCGAGTCAAACGTCGGCATCCCGCACTCCGTCTGCAACAGCAGGAACACAGCTCGATGTTTCACGTCTATCATGTTGCGAACTGGGTGCTAGGTGTCAGGCCTACCTCATGTCCCTGTTTCTTGTCTCCATTGTCACTTTTTGCTTAATGTATTTACTCCGTTTGCCCACTCCCTCCCCTTCATCTACGAATAGGCGTAAGCAAGTACGAGTGTGCGTTTATGTGCATCACAATGTGCGTATTGAGCTGTTGTTGACGTTGATGTATTTGAATTAAATACAAGCGAGCGGACAGAAAAGTAACGGTTATTGTGCTCCAGTTCTTAACCGCCGGCTCTGTGGAACGAACTGGCATTGATATTTTACAGGAAAAACAACCCAACATGATGATATCACGCTGAAAAACGCCAGACAAGGTCTTGTAAAATGCATATTGTACATCCCTTGATGTCATTCTGATTCCTCTTACATTCCAAAGCGGATTGTTCCATATACAAGCGTCATACACCACAAATCGGGATTATAAACAGACGAACAAGACCAAGCCAAACCAAAATGGACATTTTTCACAAATACGGGTGACACTGGTGACAGAAATGCAACACAAAAATGCCAGCAGTTCATCCATAACGGTATTTCCTAAGCAGCCCCTTCAACCGCGTCAGACTCTGGTCCGTTCCCA
>JAXIVJ010004908.1:0-2500 GCA_036785665.1 Chirona hameri
GCGAGTACCTACTCCTCTGGCACAGTGTGCTCTCTCTCTCTCCCCGGGTTGTTGAATGTTTACGGGGCGGTGGGGTGGGCGGCCCGCCCACGCGGCTTCCGCCTCTGCTATCGGCCCATCTCTCCGGCCCGCCGCCCGGTAGGCCGGCCGGCCTGAGGCGTCATATTTTGTCGCCCCTGATGAGGCGCCAGAGCGGCCTTGTCAGCAGCTGCAGACACAGTAGGACGAGCTGGCCCGATCAACAGCTGCAGATGGAGCAGGGCAGCAGCCAGCCAGTCCGGACAGCAGCTGCAGACACAGTAGGACGAGCTGGCCCGATCAACAGCTGCAGATGGAGCAGGGCAGCAGCCGGCCAGTCGGACAGCAGCTGCAGACACAGTAGGACGAGCTGGCCCGATCAACAGCTGCAGATGGAGCAGGGCAGCAGCCGGCCAGTCCGGACAGCAGCTGCAGACACAGTAGGACGAGCTGGCCCGATCAACAGCCTGCAGATGGAGCAGGGCAGCAGCCGGCCAGTCCGGACAGCAGCTGGCAGACACAGTAGGACGAGCTGGCCCGATCAACAGCTGCAGATGGAGCAGGGCAGCAGCCGGCCCAGTCCGGAACAGCAGCTGCAGACACAGTAGGACGAGCTGGCCCGATCAACAGCTGCAGATGAGCAGGGCAGCAGCCGGCCAGTCCGGACAGCAGCTGCAGACACAGTAGGACGAGCTGGGCCCGATCAAACAGCTGCAGATGGAGCAGGGCAGCAGCCGGCCAGTCTCCGGACAGCAGCTGCATGGTCACCGACCGTCACAGCGCAAGAACGGCTGCTGACGACTAGTGACGGCTGGCGGACGTCTCCTGACATTTGCTAACATTCGGTGGCGTCTACTGACATTTGCTACCGTCTGATGACATCTATGTTGACATTTGGTGGGCGTCTGCTGGCATTTTCTGATATCTGTGCTGTCTGCCGCCGCCTCATGACGCCTGCTGGCGCTCCAGTCGCCCGGCACCGGCTGCAGCCTGTGCTGCAGAGCAGCCGGCGTCGGCGGCAGGTGGCGAGAGTCGGCGGCGGCGGCACGGGCGGGGGCGGGGCGGCAGGTGGCCGCCAAACAGCCTGCGCCGCCGACTCGCTCCTGATTGGTCGTAGAATAGCGGAATATCACCTCTCTCGACAGCTGCTGTCCGCAGATTGTGCTGTGAATAGTGAAAATCGGCTAATCCAGGAATCCTGACATATATGACAGTGCCGGCCTAGATTTATTTTTGATGTTGAAGCAAGCTTGCAGCCATCGTTCGTAACGAAGCCGCGGTGATCATACGGTTCTGAATTCGACTAAAAAATCAGCCAATTCCTTTAATACGCGCCCTGGAGGGCCTCTGATAATTACACGCCCTGGAGGGGGGGGGCGGATTTTCGCCCCCTCCCCCCCTATGTTCTCGAAAACGACACAACGTAGCGATAAGCGGAAACGACGTTAGATAGGTCAAGACAAGCAATTCGAAAGTATTCCGTTCATTTTTTTATCAGGTCAATATTGAGGTCACCAGAGGTCATCAAGGGTCAGATTTTCAAGTTTTCAAGACTTCGCTTCAAACACCCCAAATATCTCGGGAACTATGATAGTTAGCAGCAAACAGAAGAAGAAAAAAATCGAAAGCCCTTGAAAAATGTTATCGACATACGTGGACTCAGAGTTGAGTTCAGGTCAATAGTTTAGGCTCCAGAGGTCATCAAATGTCAAAAAGGTGATTTTTTGCAAAGCTGTTTTTCAAGAATAATTGTTTACCTAATAAAGATAAAGCAATAGTTTTTACTCCATAGTATTTGTCTTGTCAATGCGCTTCGAATCATATTCATGGTGATTAGGTTAGGTTAACTGAGAAATTTGACCTCAGGTCAAGGTCAAGTGGTGACCGAAGTTGGTCATGTTGCATATTGGGAGACGTGTCTCGACGAGACAAACACATTAGTACCATTGTCTCTTCTCTATCTTTATTATGTCGATAGTTATTGACAAAACAGTGTTGGCGGTCACGAAATTGACCTGGCCTTAGGTCACCGATATTATAAATCCGAGATAACCAAATTGTTGGTATCTATGACCTTATGAAATCATGCAAGATTTAAACCGATGGGCTTAAAACTGTGGCTGTGGTACTACTGAAAAGTTTTGGAGTTGAGGTCATCACGTGACCTGGTCTGGTGGCCTGACCTGAGATGACCCGAGGTCAATAATTTTACATAATGTGGGAAGTTTATTGTTGAACAGGTGTGCAAAAAACGGCGGCGCTGCGCGCCGCTGTTTTTGCGCTATTATCTATTAAAAAAAACGGAGGGGGCGGATTTGCCCCCCCCCCCCTCTCCAGGGCGCGTGTTAATACACTCGATACCCCGGAGACGACTTGATTCGCTGGCCACTCTGGGTTCACATTATGCGTCTGCGTTGGACCGGGCTGCAGCGGGCCGGAGGGAGAGTCTTGGCACGTGCCCTGCACAAGCACGCCATGCCGC
>JAXIVJ010004908.1:7500-32500 GCA_036785665.1 Chirona hameri
GCCAATAAAGGAGGGAAGAAAGCTAGCTCATGTAGTGTTACGTGAGGGACATTCCGGTAATATGGTGAAGCGTAAAGCATATAAATGTTTCATAGGCTATATTGTTTCGCAGTTAGAAAAAGGAACACGGGAAAAAGATTCGATGTTTTTGGGGATCCGTTTCTGAGATTCATGCACATTGATTGACATATCTGGACTATAACAGTTGTTGCTGGATTAACTCCTTGCGTTTTTTAGGCAATGCGATTTCTTGGATTCCACGAATCAACGCGTACTATTTATTCATTGCGTTCAGTGACAAGTATTGTACAAGAACAGCATGAGAAACATTCTCGTATAACACATCATTTTTTCATGTGAATCATTGTGTATGTGATGTCCGCTGTGCTCAGTGTGGTTGATTCTCCGAATGAATCCCGATGGATTGCCATGATTAGTGCCACATACTGTGCATTTTGACCGATGAACAATACACTAACAAATGAAGGGAATTATGTTTTACAAAATTTTCTCCTATCAATGCATGAGACAATTTTATTTTGCAATGCGTTCAGATATAATGCTTAAGACATATTAGCTCGAGAGCACAGTGAAGCCCCTTGCCGTCTTACAGAAACCAGGTCGGCGTGGGCCGCTGTGTTTTTGATCGCATCAATGCCACAGCCGGGCCCCACCGCAGTGTATGCCAGTGCGCCTTCCACTGCACACAATATAGCTGCTGAATGCTGATGGCAGCAGTGTGCTCTATGGTACGACTCGCCGTCGCTCGCCGCTCTACTGACGCGTGGCGTCCTGCCCGCGGGACGGTGCTGTGTCAGCCCTCCTCCCTGCATAGTGCATGTGCTGTGTCAGTCGTGCCCACATGGCCAGGTCGCGGACTATGTTCGGACCAAGGCGGCTCCCGCGACCCGTCAGTATCCCAGATCGCCGCACCAGACCAACATGTCGGGAGGGAGAGTGCCGGCAACACGGCCATGATGACGGCAGCAGCGTCTGTTTTTGCAGTGTGTGCGCGCAGAGGGCTGGGGAGGCATGGCTGATGGGCGGAGGAACACTCAACCTATTTTACGGAGGAACAATCAACAATCACGCGGGCAAGCATGACGCATTCACTATGCAGGAAGTGGGGGGGGGGGGGGGGATAACGAGGGTGGAGGTGGAGGAAAATATGGGAACGAGAGGAAGATCGAGTGGGTGGCATAGCAAGAGCGTGCGTGAATGGAGAGAGGGGAGAGAAGAGAACCGGAAAGAACAGAGAGGAAAAGAAAGGAAAAAAAACATGATTTAATTTAACAGAAGACGACGAGAGAAGCTAATAGAACAGAAGACATCAATGTGATGCATATTTTTTTTAATCACAGGCATGCTAGTTGCTTCCAGACTGGTTATTGGTTCATCTTTTTGGAAGGATTCAATCACGATTCATTTTGGAATATAAATCATTCAGTCACCGTTTGATTCATGGATAACCATTTTGAGAAATTATTATTTCCGATTCTAAGAATCCAATTTTTGTTTTTGATCAAATCACGTTTGACTCACCATTGAAATTGCATTGCACAGTCTCTTTGATACAATCAGCCTTGTTTCTATGCGGGTTTTGATTCAATCATGATTCATGAATAAAAAAAATCCGGTGGTGAATCGATTCTTCTTTGATTCAAGGAATTTTGATTGAACGATTCCAGTCGATTCAATCAGAGTCGAATCAATAACCAGTCTGGTTGCTTCTGCTGTCTGAATGGCGTGCCATTCGATAGCGAGATATATCGGGCAGTGACGCAGCTCCCAGTTCAAAACATGGGATTCCCGCCTCCGTTCGGCGCAGGCCGACTGGCCTCGATAACACAGACGACGACGCTCTCGACGCTTCATTAACACAGACGACGACGATAACACAGACGACGACAATAACACAGACGACGACGCGTTTCGTAAACATAAGCGGCGAAACGCATGCCCGCGCACCGCAGTGTTTTGAAACCCAGCGAAAGCACTGCAACTGGCGTCGGCGGTGCTTTTTGTTTGGGTCACTATCATCCAGCACGGCGAGCTCTTTAGGCCGCGGCCTGTCAGTAGCGAGTTATTGGCAGCTTGCCAGCTCTTGGACGGGCGTGGTTGTTGGGGTGTATCACGTCGCCTGCTACCAATCGTAGAAGAGGCTCGAACTGGAAGCTGGTTATGTACCAGAGCCAAATAAACCAGCTCATGACTCATCCTAGTCCTTACTACAATGTCACGTCATTCTCATACAAGAAATGGTTATACGTTCCACAGAAGGCTGGCTGGTACAGCTCATGGCTCGCATCGGTTCTTGCAATAACGCTGCATCATTCTGAGACACCTCCGTCCCACAGATTTCCCCTGCAGTGCGGTATGCAAGACTTATACGACGGCATCAGAATTCCAGTTCATGAATCAGAATGCCGGTGAGAGGCATAGCTCTCGCATGCCATTGCCACATGCCAATGAGTCAGTGACCATAAAACCTGCCGTGAACCTGAGGTCGTAGAAGACGGAAGCTGGGTCGCTGAGGCCGCCGCTGTGTTACGGGAGCCGCAGCCAGGTCACGCGGGATCAGGTCTCGACAACCGGGATCAAGGCCACACGAGAGATCCGGGAAAAACTGCCCGCATCCATTAACATGTTTATTGGCACATTAGCAAAACAACTTGCCACTTCGGCCTCAATGTCGTCCGATTGTGTTGCTATTTTACAAGTCAAATGTAGGGTCATTTCAATTAACGTCATGATGAAAACAAACATCGAGCTATTTTACTAATGACTGTTCGCGGAAACCTCCAGGAAATCCATCTGTGTGTTGTGCAATCCAAGCGTTCGCTGTTAACTCCAACGCCAGATACAGATCTTTTCAGTTAGATCTCTCGGTAAGTTGCAGTACTAGCCAGGCGCATCCATGTGGAAATGTCCTCCCATGTACAGTCGGTCTGATAAGTATCTTCCCTTTTGTAGTTTCTAAAACTCATCTAATTTCTCTTCTATGTACATGAAGAACTGAGTTAAGGTAACATGTGGTACCTACCTAGTTAGTTACCACATGCTCCCTTAAATCAGTCCTTCATGTACACAGAAGTGAAATTAGATAAGTTTTAGAAACTAAAAAAGGAAGATACTTATCAGACCGACTGTACACAACAGTTACACGGCGGTAGCGACTCTGTTATCCCTTTTTATCCCAGTTCCACTTACATCCGGCGGGTGGAGCTGTGGTTGGCCGGGCTTTCGGCCTCGTTGCGTGCCCGACCCGCCCCCGCGCTACGCCAGAATCTCGATGATCCGTCCGACGTGAACTAAATCCACGATAACTTACCACACGATGGCGGAAAGTTTGCAATCTGTCACGCCAAACAAAACACAGCCAGTATTTATTTATCAAAACTTCCGATAACCGCCTTTTCTTAGCCCATGAACTCAAAAGTTTACACAATCTGGTGGAAAGTTTCCGTTGATATGCTGGTGTCTGTTTGTGGGCAGATCCGAGTGGAGGGGGCGGCCGCGGTCGGGGAAGGAGGGGAGATACACCCATCGCCGTGTGTCCGACGTGGCGGCCGTCGGAGCCGCGCCGACGCCGACGCAGCCCCGTTAGCGGGATTGCAGGGATTGTTCCCGCCCCCGCCGGACGGTGGATGGCTCGCGAGATGTGACGCTGGCGGCCAGGGGGCGGGAGCGCGGGGTCGGAGTTCACGTGCCCCCCCCCCCCCCCCCGTCTCAGGCACGCGGGACGCGCGCGATAAGGAAACAGACAGTACACTCCCCCACGACAAACACACAGACGCCTCGATTACACCATCTCTCCCTCGAAGCCCCAGACATTTGGCAATTCTTCCATGTTTCAGTTCCAGAGGGTTCGCACGCAGATAGCAAGTGTCCGAGATAAAAACGACTTGTTATTGTGTCCATCACCTTATCTAACCCCAGCCTCGCAACTGCAAGGCTTTCCGTTTATCCACGTTTATGTCGTCAAAACAACATATTGTACAAACGGTAGTTAGACAAATCGAAATATCCATTGATATCTTTTAGCAGACGACCGCTAGGTACTCACTAGCACCAGACCTACTTTCCTAAATTCCACAAGTTAGACTGTTCCCGGGCAGTTACTCGGCTTCAGCTAGACAAAAACATTTTTTGTCCTCGATAAGCGGCTGTATGACCCGGATGCTGACCAGAAGAACAAAAAACATGGCGTCTGGCACTAACACGTTTGAGAGAGATTAGCCCCCAAGTCGATGTCGGTTGTCAGCGTAAAGGCAAAAGTCACCAGCTAAGCGCGTTTAAGTCTCTTTAAGTCGGCTT
The DNA here is from genome assembly GCA_036785665.1 of Chirona hameri. Taxonomy (NCBI): domain Eukaryota; kingdom Metazoa; phylum Arthropoda; class Thecostraca; order Balanomorpha; family Balanidae; genus Chirona; species Chirona hameri. Next base: position 11,818 of record JAXIVJ010004908.1, read on the forward strand.
AGAGCTATGTCGAAGAATTTCATCAGCTGATGTGGAAGATGTGACTAAATCTACCAATACAACTGGGAAGAGAAAGCAGAATTTCGTTTTTTTTACAACATAGAGCTGAAAAATTGCATCGCATTGTACAAGAAGCCACGGGTGGAGTTTCCTATTCAAATGGTGGGGTCACTGCCCCACCGACTTTCCGCTTTGCCCCGCCAACTTTTGTCAGATGTGAACGTTTCCTGGCGTTAAAATTACCATTTTTCACTTCAACCATGCAAAACAACCAGGCAATGTGATATTTTGCCTCACCAACTTGTTCTGAAAAGCTCCACCCATGCAATAAGCTCATGTCACTTAAGTTGACTCTCCACCACCAGAATCATGCAACCACGTTAAGCAATGCCAAAGAAGTTACCGTCAATGTATACATTAATTCATTGGAAATTGAAATATATTTGGCCTCATAGCTCATCAAAATATATAACCATCAAATGCATTTTCCTCGGATGTGCAGACAATCAGAAAATATGCATAGGTGGTTCCCGCCTACTTAGTAGCATTCTGATTGTATTGAAAAGTTGGTTAGAACTGTCTGAAGCTTCTTTCTCCTACATCCCCATCAGGTAAACGGTGGTATACTGCAGGTGTCAAAGAGGTGTATTTGTGGTGATTAACAGGTTGTGTTGATTTGATTTGAATTGGGTGTGATTTTATTTTTGGTGTAGATTGGGTGTTGATTATTTTTGTTCAGTGTAATGGACGGTTCATTCTTATGTGTATGCCCAATCCATGCCAAAGCGTTAGAACACGGTCCAATAAATCATTGCAATCCCAATCAATCATGGATGTGATGCAGTGCAGCATATCGCATATACAGCATATACATAGCATATACAAGTACGGTCAATATGTCGTACGTTAGTAGTTCTAGTACGTGAATATGTCATGACGCCGTGTCCCTACACCCCCGCGCGCGGGACGGTGCAGACACCCCCGCGCGGGGGACGGTGCAGTGGTCCCGGCGGCCCGTCAAAGTGAGGCAAGGTCAACACTTCAGCAGCATGGCAGCGTTGCCGAGCGCGACGCTCTGCACGCCGGTCTGTATCAATGGTCGCTCTGCACGCCGGTCTGTATCAATGATCGCTCTGCACGCCGGTCTGTGTCAATGGTCGCTCTGCACGCCGGTCTGTATCAATGGTCGCTCTGCACGCCGGTCTGTGTCAATGGTCGCTCTGCACGCCGGTCTGTATCAATGATCGCTCTGCACGCCGGTCTGTGTCAATGGTCGCTCTGCACGCCGGTCTGTATCAATGATCGCTCTGCACGCCGGTCTGTATCAATGATCGCTCTGCACGCCGGCCTGTGTCAATGGTCGCTCTGCACGCCGGTCTGTATCAATGGTCGCTCTGCACGCCGGTCTGTATCAATGGTCGCTCTGCACGCCGGTCTGTATCAATGGTCGCTCTGCACGCCGGTCTGTATCACTGGTCGCTCTGCACGCCGGTCTGTATCACTGGTCGCTCTGCACGCCGGTCTGTATCACTGGTCGCTCTGCACGCCGGTCTGTATCAATGGTCGCTCTGCACGCCGGTCTGTATCAATGGTCGCTCTGCACGCCAGTCTGTATCAATGGTCGCTCTGCACGCCGGTCTGTATCAATGGTCGCTCTGCACGCCAGTCTGTATCAATGGTCGCTCTGCACGCCGGTCTGTATCAATGGTCGCTCTGCACGCCGGTCTGTATCCAGGCGCGGATCCAGGATTTCGGTCAGCGGGGGGGGGGCGCCACGTACAAAAAGTTGCACCCTAGGGCGCGCTTGGCGGGCGCGACATGGGCGCGACCCGGGGTCAGGGGGGGGGGGCCTTAGCGCCGCCCCCCCTAGATCCGCGCCTGGTATAAATGGTACAGCTCGTGGCTGGCAAAGGTCAGTTCACGGGAAACATGTCGGCATAGCGTCCGGCTGGCAGTGGGCGCCGTCGATTGGCAGCAATCCGCAGAACGCCGCGCTGATCAGCAGCAAGAGTGGATGTCAAATGAGAACCCTTCAGTGGAAATTTACAGTTTTGTGGGGCGCCTGTTTCTGGTAACTTTTATGAAAATATGCATGTGCTGTGGACTGCTGCACACAATGAATACACGTCAGTGGTGGCGGAAGATATTTTCGGATGGGGGCAAAGAAACCCAGGGATCCTCTCGGCCAAAGGCCCCACAAAAAATGGCGCGAAATGGTATCTCCTCGGATTTAGGCCACTATATTTTGCAGGGCCTCTAAATGGTCGCAAAAACCGTCGGACAGGCCCATGTGAAGTCTCAGGCCTTCCTAGGGCCTACTCAGACCGACTGAGGGCCTTCTGTCGGCCTTAGAGGGTCCCTCAGGCTGGCTGGGGGCACCTCGGGCCCTCGGTCAACTTCTTGGAGGGCCCCTTTTACAAATGTATGGGGGGGGGCAAAATCATATGTTCCTCCCCAACTTCTTGAGTGGGAGAGGGAGCAGCTGCCCATCCTGCCCCCCCCCTTATCCACCGCCACTGATACGCATACATTAGTAAATACATGCGTTATTTTCTCAGAATATGTTTGAAAAGGTTTAATTCGTCGCTTGGGGTACCGAGCAGCCCATGAGATAACTCGCCTGCTACATGACACATGGCCACAGGTATGTAGCAGGTGGGCGGATGGAGTGTTTTCCTGGCTCGCTGTACAGCCGGTGGGGGCGGGGATGTATCGGCGTGATGCCAGGCGAGGCCGGGCTCTTGGCCCGTGCAGACCGCTGGCTGGGGCGGGGACGGGCTCTTTCTTGGCCGGCGCTGCAGGTCACTGGCACGCTGCTGACCGGAAGAGCGTCATCCATCTGTCTGGGAATGCGAGACCCGCCCGACACGCGGCCGCGCCGTGAGGTCGCTGCCAACAGCCAACTGGTCCCTCATCACTGTACGGCGGCGCACGCTGCCAGCCAACTGGTCCCTCTTCACTGTACGGCGGCGCACACTAACAGCCAACTGGTCCCTCTTCACTGTACGGCGGCGCACGCCAACAGCCAACTGGTCCCTCTTCACTGTACGGCAGCGCACGCTGCCAGCCAACTGCTCCCTCTTCACTGTACGGCGGCGCACGCTGCCAGCCAACTGGTCCCTCTTCACTGTACGGCGGCGCACACTAACAGCCAACTGGTCCCTCTTCACTGTACGGCGGCGCACGCTGCCAGCCAACTGGTCCCTCTTCACTGTACGGCGGCGCACGCTGCCAGCCAACTGGTCCCTCTTCACTGTACGGCGGCGCACACTAACAGCCAACTGGTCCCTCTTCACTGTACGGCGGCGCTCGCCAACAGCCAACTGGTCCCTCTTCACTGTACGGCGGCGCACACTAACAGCCAACTGGTCCCTCTTCACTGTACGGCGGCGCACGCCAACAGCCAACTGGTCCCTCTTCACTGTACGGCGGCGCACGCCAACAGCCAACTGGTCCCTCTTCACTGTACGGCGGCGCACGCCAACAGCCAACTGGTCCCTCTTCACTGTACGGCGGCGCACGCTGCCAGCCAACTGGTCTCTCTTCACTGTACGGCGGCGCACGCCAACAGCCAACTGGTCCCTCTTCACTGTACGGCGGCGCACGCTGCCAGCCAACTGGTCCCTCTTCACTGTACGGCGGCGCACGCTGCCAGCCAACTGGTCCCTCTTCACTGTACGGCGGCGCACGCTGCCAGCCAACTGGTCCCTCTTCACTGTACGGCGGCGCACGCCAACAGCCAACTGGTCCCTCTTCACTGTACGGCGGCGCACACTAACAGCCAACTGGTCCCTCTTCACTGTACGGCGGCGCACGCCAACAGCCAACTGGTCCCTCTTCACTGTACGGCGGCGCACGCCAACAGCCAACTGGTCCCTCTTCACTGTACGGCGGCGCACGCCAACAGCCAACTGGTCCCTCTTCACTGTACGGCGGCGCACGCCAACAGCCAACTGGTCCCTCTTCACTGTACGGCGGCGCACGCCAACAGCCAACTGGTCCCTCTTCACTGTACGGCGGCGCACGCCAACAGCCAACTGGTCCCTCTTCACTGTACGGCGGCGCACGCTGCCAGCCAACTGGTCTCTCTTCACTGTACGGCGGCGCGCGCCAACAGCCAACTGGTCCCTCTTCACTGTACGGCGGCGCACACTAACAGCCAACTGGTCCCTCTTCACTGTACGGCGGCGCACGCTGCCAGCCAACTGGTCCCTCTTCACTGTACGGCGGCGCACGCTGCCAGCCAACTGGTCCCTCTTCACTGTACGGCGGCGCACGCCAACAGCCAACTGGTCCCTCTTCACTGTACGGCGGCGCACGCTGCCAGCCAACTGGTCTCTCTTCACTGTACGGCGGCGCACGCCAACAGCCAACTGGTCCCTCTTCACTGTACGGCGGCGCACGCCAACAGCCAACTGGTCCCTCCTCACTGTACGGCGGCGCACGCTGCCAGCCAACTGGTCCCTCTTCACCGTACGGCGGCGCACGCTGCCAGCCAACTGGTCCCTCTTCACTGTACGGCGGCGCACGCTGCCAGCCAACTGGTCTCTCTTCACTGTACGGCGGCGCACGCCAACAGCCAACTGGTCCCTCTTCACTGTACGGCGGCGCACACTAACAGCCAACTGGTCCCTCTTCACTGTACGGCGGCGCACACTGCCAGCCAACTGGTCCCTCTTCACTGTACGGCGGCGCACGCTGCCAGCCAACTGGTCCCTCTTCACTGTACGGCGGCGCACGCTGCCAGCCAACTGGTCTCTCTTCACTGTACGGCGGCGCACGCCAACAGCCAACTGGTCCCTCTTCACTGTACGGCGGCGCACGCCAACAGCCAACTGGTCCCTCTTCACTGTACGGCGGCGCACGCCAACAGCCAACTGGTCCCTCTTCACTGTACGGCGGCGCACACTAACAGCCAACTGGTCCCTCTTCACTGTACGGCGGCGCACACTAACAGCCAACTGGTCCCTCTTCACTGTACGGCGGCGCACGCCAACAGCCAACTGGTCCCTCTTCACTGTACGGCGGCGCACACTAACAGCCAACTGGTCCCTCTTCACTGTACGGCGGCGCACACTAACAGCCAACTGGTCCCTCTTCACTGTACGGCGGCGCACACTAACAGCCAACTGGTCCCTCTTCACTGTACGGCGGCGCACACTAACAGCCAACTGGTCCCTCTTCACTGTACGGCGGCGCACGCCAACAGCCAACTGGTCCCTCTTCACTGTACGGCGGCGCACACTAACAGCCAACTGGTCCCTCTTCACTGTACGGCGGCGCACACTAACAGCCAACTGGTCCCTCTTCACTGTACGGCGGCGCACGCCAACAGCCAACTGGTCCCTCTTCACTGTACGGCGGCGCACACTAACAGCCAACTGGTCCCTCTTCACTGTACGGCGGCGCACGCCAACAGCCAACTGGTCCCTCTTCACTGTACGGCGGCGCACACTAACAGCCAACTGGTCCCTCTTCACTGTACGGCGGCGCACGCCAACAGCCAACTGGTCCCTCTTCACTGTACGGCGGCGCACGCCAACAGCCAACTGGTCCCTCTTCACTGTACGGCGGCGCACGCCAACAGCCAACTGGTCCCTCTTCACTGTACGGCGGCGCACACTAACAGCCAACTGGTCCCTTTTCACTGTACGGCGGCGCACGCCAACAGCCAACTGGTCCCTCTTCACTGTACGGTGGCGCACACTAGCAGCCAACTGGTCCCTCTTCACTGTACGGCGGCGCACGCTGCCAGCCAACTGGTCCCTCTTCACTGTACGGCGGCGCACACTAACAGCCAACTGGTCCCTCTTCACTGTACGGCGGCGCACGCCAACAGCCAACTGGTCCCTCTTCACTGTACGGCGGCGCACGCCAACAGCCAACTGGTCCCTCTTCACTGTACGGCGGCGCACGCCAACAGCCAACTGGTCCCTCTTCACTGTACGGCGGCGCACACTAACAGCCAACTGGTCCCTCTTCACTGTACGGCGGCGCACACTAACAGCCAACTGGTCCCTCTTCACTGTACGGCGGCGCACGCCAACAGCCAACTGGTCCCTCTTCACTGTACGGCGGCGCACGCCAACAGCCAACTGGTCCCTCTTCACTGTACGGCGGCGCACACTAACAGCCAACTGGTCCCTCTTCACTGTACGGCGGCGCACACTAACAGCCAACTGGTCCCTCTTCACTGTACGGCGGCGCACACTAACAGCCAACTGGTCCCTCTTCACTGTACGGCGGCGCACGCCAACAGCCAACTGGTCCCTCTTCACTGTACGGCGGCGCACACTAACAGCCAACTGGTCCCTCTTCACTGTACGGCGGCGCACACTAACAGCCAACTGGTCCCTCTTCACTGTACGGCGGCGCACACTAACAGCCAACTGGTCCCTCTTCACTGTACGGCGGCGCACGCTGCCAGCCAACTGGTCCCTCTTCACTGTACGGCGGCGCACGCTGCCAGCCAACTGGTCCCTCTTCACTGTACGGCGGCGCAAGCTGCCAGCCAACTGGTCCCTCTTCACTGTACGGCGGCGCACTCTAACAGCCAACTGGTCCCTCTTCACTGTACGGCGGCGCACGCCAACAGCCAACTGGTCCCTCTTCACTGTACGGCGGCGCACGCCAACAGCCAACTGGTCCCTCTTCACTGTACGGCGGCGCACGCCAACAGCCAACTGGTCCCTCTTCACTGTACGGCGGCGCACGCCAACAGCCAACTGGTCCCTCTTCACTGTACGGCGGCGCACGCCAACAGCCAACTGGTCCCTCTTCACTGTACGGCGGCGCACGCCAACAGCCAACTGGTCCCTCTTCACTGTACGGCGGCGCACGCCAACAGCCAACTGGTCCCTCGTCACTGTACGGCGGCGCACGCCAACAGCCAACTGGTCCCTCTTCACTGTACGGCGGCGCACGCCAACAGCCAACTGGTCCCTCTTCACTGTACGGCGGCGCACACTAACAGCCAACTGGTCCCTCTTCACTGTACGGCGGCGCACACTAACAGCCAACTGGTCCCTCTTCACTGTACGGCGGCGCACGCCAACAGCCAACTGGTCCCTCTTCACTGTACGGCGGCGCACGCCAACAGCCAACTGGTCCCTCTTCACTGTACGGCGGCGCACACTAACAGCCAACTGGTCCCTCTTCACTGTACGGCGGCGCACACTAACAGCCAACTGGTCCCTCTTCACTGTACGGCGGCGCACACTAACAGCCAACTGGTCCCTCTTCACTGTACGGCGGCGCACGCCAACAGCCAACTGGTCTCTCTTCACTGTACGGCGGCGCACACTAACAGCCAACTGGTCCCTCTTCACTGTACGGCGGCGCACACTAACAGCCAACTGGTCCCTCCTCACTGTACGGCGGCGCACGCTGCCAGCCAACTGGTCCCTCTTCACTGTACGGCGGCGCACGCTGCCAGCCAACTGGTCCCTCTTCACTGTACGGCGGCGCACGCTGCCAGCCAACTGGTCCCTCTTCACTGTACGGCGGCGCACGCTGCCAGCTCCGCCCACCCCGGTCAACTCGGGCACATCGAATCGCTGGCGGTTATGGCGCTGGGTATTATGATTGTGTTCCTCGAACTGAATATTTCATTTTATTACATTTTGCTCTTTGATCCTCGAACTGAATATTTTATTTTATTATATTTTGCTCTTTGAATTGCGTATATTCTTTAAAACATGCCGACATGTGATTTTGATCACCGTAAATGCTAGGCGCAGTACGGCCAAACAGCTAATGCGTCAACTTCTCCCAGGAGTAAACTTGGCTGGGCCCTAGATGCTTGAACTGTACATATTTAGCGGAATGATTCCAGGAGATCCACGGCAGGGTAGACGCTCGGCTGGCTCTGGGAGCGCCGATAAACAGCTTCTCCCAGGCCAGCCCCGTGACGTCACATGAACTACAGATGCGGCTCGTCCTGCAGCGCGGCGTGGCCCCTCCGAGCCGTGTCGATGGCCGCCAGTAACGTGTCCCGGCCCGCCGTGAAGGCCTCTCTGTGTTACAGAGTCCATCAGCTGGATTCCGCCGCTGACACTCAGAGAGTGACGTCATGACAGCAAAAGGTTCTGACGTCACAGCTGCAGTCTTTGACGTCACGGAGATAGGCTGCAGCCCGCTCCATGGTTTTTCTATTCCGATAAGCTTGATCCCTCACCGGGATCTGCGCCGGTCCAGGGCAGGGATCTGCGCCGGTCCTGGGCAGGGATCTGCGCTGGTCCTGGGCAGAGACCGACCTTCGGCGTCGCTGCCGGACGCCGCAGGTCCGTCTTGACCTCTGCCAGACACCGCTGGCCTGTGACCAAAGGTCGCCGGTCTCCGCAGTGTTGACTGCGCGGCGGGACGGATCAGCAGCCGCTGTCCGAGTCCAGGCCCGCCGGAACAGCCTTGTCGCGACGGCCCCGAACCCGAGCGACGGCCCCGGCGGCTGGCGCGACTCCCGCCGCAGCCGACGGCGACTCCGAGGTCATCGGAGAGGCGGTGACGAGGTCACTGCGGCACTGCGCCGCAGCACGGCCGAGGTCACTGGTCACTGGTGCAGACACACGGAACGTAGAGGTTGATGTCCGGACTGCTTAGAATCTGGGGTGCTACCCGGATAGAGCTAACGTTGCAGGAATTATAAGCTACGCTAATTCGATTCAGCAGGTTCTTCCCGCTGTCATGTCCGCTGATGTGCCAGGTCTGACAAGCGAAACTCATCCGCTTTCGCTCCGCGGCATGTCAGGTATATCGACGTCATTCGGTGTATTATATTGTGTGTATCCAGTCCAGTATAGTCCCCCCCCCCCCCCACACTTATCTGCAACTAGTTACTAATATTAATAACAGAAGCATCGGCAAGCGCGGGAAGTTTCGTTGACAGCTCATTTACATCAGCTGGCATTTTAACGTAAGCCTCATGTTTTCAGCCGCATGTCTGTACGTTTGCCTTCTCTTCTAAAGGTCAGGGTTTGTATCGAGGATGATGTTATTAATAAGGATGACGTGCTTAAGCTTATGCTAATGACGTACCTAAATCCAATGACGAATGTTTACGTCTTCAGAAAACCACAGCTTTCCATTTTTCTCCTGGCTGGAAGTAATTCGATGTATTTACAGTCATGTGACAAAGCGGCGTACCATTGTTTTCACTGTGTCCAGAATTCACTGTGTCCAGAATTACACAACACGAAGGTAATTTTTTTAAAACTTAGATGTAAATCATTCCATTCACACGATTTCTAATTGTTTCAAACATACAAAAGCTCGTCTATCTGGTTCATCATGTCAGCCCTTTTCGAGTTGCATTTACTAGGAAGAAACTACCCTTTGGCCTATTTTCCTTACTAGTTATCATCTAGTAACTGTAGTACTAGATACCGTTGTCATCCAGAAAAGGATTTTCCTAGCATATACCTCGAACCGATGCGACGTTCCTCACCGTCCAGAGTCCAGCAGATCGGCCCCACCGAGAAGGCGGTTATCACCGCACCAGATAACGCCAAACAGGCCGACAGTGAGCCGGCCAGAGTCCACCAGTGTGGGCTATTGCAAAATTTTGGGTAGGAAATAGTGCACCTAACCATTAAAATTTATAGGTACATTCTAGCTTAAAAATAAATATGCCGTTGTGCCTTTGCATCAACGAATTGGTAGCCAATAACTATGAAGTACCTAGCTACTCACATCTGTTTGTATTTCTACGAATCAGCATGAAGGTTTATTTTTGTTAAACCGCAAAAGTACTTTCCTTGACCGACGATCAACGAGAGAATGATTTGAGCATTTTTGTTTTTATCAATGTCAAGCATTTCTCCAAATATTTGGACACTTTAATGCAGCTCGTCGCAACTAAATAAATATCTTCATGAATTCCACCCTTATCACCAATAACAGAAAATTGACATCCGCTGACTATCTTTCCCCCCTGCCACCTAATTGAAAACAGATTTGGCCTCGCGCGGGTCCAACATGTCGACACCACTACTCCAGACAGTAAATCCCTCGCATTTGCGGAAATTATCCGCGGTCGCCGCTCGGTCGGCGCCAAAACAGGAAAATGTCGCCGCCGCGCGTCCCGCCGGGATCCGCGCGTCCCGCCAATCGCATTCTGCGCCTCGGCCGTTCGGGGCAGAGACGGGGGGAAAGTGGCAGCCCGGCGGGGAGCGGCGAGGTCTGGTATACCGAGAACTCCCTGTGTCGCGATCGGCGCTTCTCGGCAGCGGGCCGGCCGGCGGCGCGTGGGCACGCCAGGTCGGGAAAAACACCGGTTTTCCTTCGGCGGAGCGCGCGCGCGGCCTTCGCGCGGCATCTGCTTCGCGTGAAGCGCCGTACAGGAGTGGTACGAGCGATGGCCGCACTGCCGTTACGGAGACACGTGGTGCCGTGGCACGTGGCTCTCCGGTCATGATTTATTGACCAGGTGCAATTCTTTGATGAGGTGTGAGACTTGGACAAAACATTCTCAACTCGGATCAAACTTGGTCAACTTTTGCCTTGGCAAAACTTGGTCGAATAGGACGCAAGCCACGTGTTGGCATATTTTGGGAACGCTTAAAGCGAAATATTCACCCTTTTCCACAAAAATGGAGTTATTACTTGAAAGTGACAGACGAGACCAAAATATATTGTAAATTTATCACATTTTACATATAAACATTCCTACCGAAAGATATTTCAAGTTAAAGTTGATAAGCGTTCCACGCTTATAACGGTCGGTACTCACAAGTACTTGTTATAACGAATTCACTGTCGATGATGATTATTTGGGTTTAAGGGCGCCGCAGCTGCTAGGCTATGTGGCGCCCATTTAAAACAAATTCACTGTCCGAGCTAAAATTAGTCTGCCTACGCATTGTTATTTGGCATGAGGGCATATAATATGTTTCATGCACTCTATCTTTTGCGAATATGTGCCAAACTTCTATGAACAATGAACAAGCATTTGCAAAAAGTGTATTGAAATCGGCAGTTTAGCTTGGCTCCGGACGGCGACCTATTCAGTGTTCTCGACTTATTTTTGTGAAAATAAATAGGACGTTTTTCGCATGAGTTCTCAACAAACAGATATTTAATACATTACAATGCACACATGAAACATTTATCTGAACCGTTTTCCCATAATCAATCAATAAACCTTTCAGAAAACCGTGATGCCTTCGGCGAATTCACTTGGCCCCGGACGGCGACCTATTAGGGGTACGATCGGCAGGCAACACGACGAATTCGCTCTCCGACGAATTCGCTGTCTCGTGCGTGCTGTAACAATAAAAGTATCCGCCGGTTTTGTCACTGCTGCGCCGTGTCATGGTTTGTGTAGTTATAGGGTCTTGGTTTGTGTGGTTATTTTACTTGTTTTCAGAAAGCATGGTACTTTGAACTTTGTCAGTACTCAGCAACACTGCAGTCTGCAACACTGCAACACTGCATACTGCAGATGACGTTCCGGCACACAGCAAACAAAATAGCCCTTCCGACGACTGGTTTCGAAATTCGCGCTCCGACAGAGCGAATTCGTCGGGCGAATTCGCTCGTTTGCAGATTCGTCGTGTTGCCGAACACAAGCTGAGCGAATATTCGGCGTCCAACGAATCACCGACGAATTCGTCGTGATTACGGCGAATTCGTTGTGTTGCCGATCGCACCCTTAGTGTCGGCGATTTGTTTCATTGACCAATCAGGGACATTGTCACGCTTCTTGACGCACTTACTTCATTCCAGACTTGTTTACAAATCAACATTTAAACCAGAGATAGTGATGGATCATACTTAAGAAACCAGTAAAACGCCTTTTTGGGCGATGACCGAGCGGGTGCGCACTTGTAAAGCTAAAACAGGTTTGAAATATGAAACGGTACGGGAGCACACGTGGTAGTAACACATAGCCCTTTTAGTCCTTTTAGTCCTCCATAAAAATTGCCAGGCCTCCATGCATGCCAACATAAAAATTAAGTTTTTTTACCGAGCGGGCGCGAAGTGCCCGTGAGGTTTCTCGTCAACTTACTAGACAAATTTACATTTGACCAGGCCCGACCCGGCCCAACCCGGCCCGACCCGGCCATACAGACGCTTTTCGGAAGCTAATAACTTTGCAATCACTGCTCCGATTGAGATTGGGTTTTCACCATTAGATAGGTCCATCAAATACATTTTGTTTTGGTATGGTGCGTTTTGATAGAGGTGGTACCACAGTGCGTGGCAGTTGGCACACGCGAACGTCGAAATGAAAACAAAATCTTGCAAAAATGATTCTTGATAAAAAAAATGGCTGTATCATTCTAAGCATTAATTTATACGCTGAAGCATGCAGCGCTCAGAACGTACTCACTTTTGGCGGATTTGAGAAAGGAAATCATGAACAATTTAATACAACTTAATTGTTTATGTTGGCATGCATTGAGGCCTGGCAATTTTTCTGGAGGACTAAAATGACTGTGTTACTACCACGTGTGCTCTCTTACCGTTTCATAGTTCAAACCCGTTTTAGCTTTACCAGAGCGCGCTCGCTCGGTCATCGCCCAAAAAGGCGTTTTACTGGTATTAAATTGTACATGACCTCCTTTCTCGAATCCGCCAAAAGGGAGTACGTCTTGAGCGGCTGCATGCTTCAGCGTATAAAAAAACGTATGCTTAAATAAATCAAGCCATTTTTTATCAAGAATGATTTTGGTTCATTTCGACGTCTGCGGGTGTCAGTTGCCACGCGCTGTGGTACCACCCCTATCAGAACACACCATAACAAAATCAAAATGGATTTGATGGCCCATCCAATGGTGAAAACCCGATCTCAATCGGAGCAGTGCTTGCAAAGTTATTAGCTTCCGAAAAGCGTATGTATGGCCGGGTCAGGCAGGGTCTGGCCGGGTCGGGCCGGGTCAAATGTAAATTTGTCTAGTAGGTTGACGAGAAACCTCACGGGCGCTTCGCGCCCGCTGGGGAATAACAATACAAATGACTTGAGTCTCAATAATTCGAAAAATAGTAGAAAAAAGTGTCACTATATTTTGGCATAAACCTTCTTCAGGTGACTTGATGAAGGTCACCTGATGAAGGTGTGCGCCGAAATATAGTGACACTTTTTCTACTATTTCCCGAATTATTGAGACTCAAGTCATTTGTATGGATATTTCTTAATTATGCCAAGTCTCAAACAAGGGTTAAACTTAATGGATCATACTGTTCGTCATCATATGTAAGTACATATTTTTTTATTTCCCTAGATTTAATTTTTGAAATAGAAGAAGTTGTTATTTCACTTTTAAATTGAAGCACGATCAATTTTATATCATACATGTGTCACAGAAAAATGAATATAAATAAGTCAAAATGTGAATATTTCCCTTTAAGCAATCTTTGTTAAGGAAGCATAAACCATTGAACTATTGATTTTGAAAAGTTGATTTGGAAAAATAAATATATAAGTTGAAGTAAACCTGCATCCTTTGAAAATTTCCATTTATATTTCCTGGTATTTGAGGTCTGTTCTTATCGGTGACATCAGCGCGACCTACAGCAACGTTATACACCGTATTCGACCGACCAAATCATTTCTCGGGCTAAACTAATCTGTGGATACTGAATTGCACACATTAGGCAAGCTCGATAATGCCAGTGTAACCGAACTGGATTGGAACTGGAACTGGAACTGAGAAGGATGCTGGCATTTCACAGAGGGTTCCCATTAACCGGCAGGCTACGTCAAATTTACACTGAGAGACCAACCAACCAAAACAGTTTTTTTCTTCTCAAATAACTTTGTATAGTTAATTGTTCATTCGAGTAAAAAAAACACGTTTTGCGCAATACTGATGTAGACATTCTGTGTTTGTTTTCTTCTTTGTTGCTCACTGATACTAACCCAACAGGCAAAGTGCCATAAAATAAGACCCGAGCGCAGTCACCTGCATGTCATGGTTTGGCGAATGAGAAACGCAGCAGAAGAAAAAACAGTCATTGCGCGTTATCTGGACAGAAAATAGGTCGTTACAAGCAACATTTGCCGGAACATATTTAAAAAGTGTGCGAACCACATGCCAGGAAAAATCACCGCGCAGTACCGCAAGGCGAGGTCGCTGTGACATTTGACGCGTGTGGTCATTTAACTGCCGCGCGTATTTGTCATGTAAGCCCTATGTCACCGGTCACGAGAGCATGGCACTGCAAACAGGCATGTGAGTGTGAGTAATGCACATGACATGACGCGGAAAACGGAGTACGAGCTGGATGGAATTCCATGTGGGTGTCAAGCATTACTAGGCGTCATTAATCATGCTAGAAGGCTATTCACAACGTACCGTAATATAACCAGGATATACCTACAAATCAGAAGAAGAAAACAATGGAAAAGTTGCGCATGTGTTGCTTTGCTACAAAGAAGAACGGAGTTTCGACCACAAGAACCAACCATCCACCCATCCCATCCGCGTGATGCAACTTCGAAATTGATCGTTTTGTGTAGATAGGAACGGGTTAAAATGGACTTATATCGACAAGCATTTCCCCTGGCTATATATACTGCGTCATTGCTGCTCTAAATCCACCACAGTCGACGGGTGTTTGCGTTGCATATGCATATTGCATACTAAATATTGCACAGCTGGCGGCCTCGATGGCTCATTAATCTGCCGCGTCACGCCATGTAGTGATGACTCTATCGGGTTCTGCGTCTCTGTGGTGTGTGTGTGTGTGTGTGTGTGTGTGTGTGTGTGTGTGTGTGTGTGTGTGTGTGTGTGTGTGTGTGTGTGTGTGTGTGTGTGTGTGTGTGTGTGTGTGTGTGTGTGTGTGTGTGTGTGTGTGTGTGTGTGTGTGTGTGTGTGTGTGTGTGTGTGTGTGTGTGTGTGTGTGTGTGTGTGTGTGTGTGTGTGTGTGTGTGTGTGTGTGTGTGTGTGTGTGTGTGTGTGTGTGTGTGTGTGTGTGTGTGTGTGTGTGTGTGTGTGTGTGTGTGTGTGTGTGTGTGTGTGTGTGTGTGTGTGTGTGTGTGTGTGTGTGTGTGTGTGTGTGTGTGTGTGTGTGTGTGTGTGTGTGTGTGTGTGTGTGTGTGTGTGTGTGTGTGTGTGTGTGTGTGTGTGTGTGTGTGTGTGTGTGTGTGTGTGTGTGTGTGTGTGTGTGTGTGTGTGTGTGTGTGTGTGTGTGTGTGTGTGTGTGTGTGTGTGTGTGTGTGTGTGTGTGTGTGTGTGTGTGTGTGTGTGTGTGTGTGTGTGTGTGTGTGTGTGTGTGTGTGTGTGTGTGTGTGTGTGTGTGTGTGTGTGTGTGTGTGTGTGTGTGTGTGTGTGTGTGTGTGTGTGTGTGTGTGTGTGTGTGTGTGTGTGTGTGTGTGTGTGTGTGTGTGTGTGTGTGTGTGTGTGTGTGTGTGTGTGTGTGTGTGTGTGTGTGTGTGTGTGTGTGTGTGTGTGTGTGTGTGTGTGTGTGTGTGTGTGTGTGTGTGTGTGTGTGTGTGTGTGTGTGTGTGTGTGTGTGTGTGTGTGTGTGTGTGTGTGTGTGTGTGTGTGTGTGTGTGTGTGTGTGTGTGTGTGTGTGTGTGTGTGTGTGTGTGTGTGTGTGTGTGTGTGTGTGTGTGTGTGTGTGTGTGTGTGTGTGTGTGTGTGTGTGTGTGTGTGTGTGTGTGTGTGTGTGTGTGTGTGTGTGTGTGTGTGTGTGTGTGTGTGTGTGTGTGTGTGTGTGTGTGTGTGTGTGTGTGTGTGTGTGTGTGTGTGTGTGTGTGTGTGTGTGTGTGTGTGTGTGTGTGTGTGTGTGTGTGTGTGTGTGTGTGTGTGTGTGTGTGTGTGTGTGTGTGTGTGTGTGTGTGTGTGTGTGTGTGTGTGTGTGTGTGTGTGTGTGTGTGTGTGTGTGTGTGTGTGTGTGTGTGTGTGTGTGTGTGTGTGTGTGTGTGTGTGTGTGTGTGTGTGTGTGTGTGTGTGTGTGTGTGTGTGTGTGTGTGTGTGTGTGTGTGTGTGTGTGTGTGTGTGTGTGTGTGTGTGTGTGTGTGTGTGTGTGTGTGTGTGTGTGTGTGTGTGTGTGTGTGTGTGTGTGTGTGTGTGTGTGTGTGTGTGTGTGTGTGTGTGTGTGTGTGTGTGTGTGTGTGTGTGTGTGTGTGTGTGTGTGTGTGTGTGTGTGTGTGTGTGTGTGTGTGTGTGTGTGTGTGTGTGTGTGTGTGTGTGTGTGTGTGTGTGTGTGTGTGTGTGTGTGTGTGTGTGTGTGTGTGTGTGTGTGTGTGTGTGTGTGTGTGTGTGTGTGTGTGTGTGTGTGTGTGTGTGTGTGTGTGTGTGTGTGTGTGTGTGTGTGTGTGTGTGTGTGTGTGTGTGTGTGTGTGTGTGTGTGTGTGTGTGTGTGTGTGTGTGTGTGTGTGTGTGTGTGTGTGTGTGTGTGTGTGTGTGTGTGTGTGTGTGTGTGTGTGTGTGTGTGTGTGTGTGTGTGTGTGTGTGTGTGTGTGTGTGTGTGTGTGTGTGTGTGTGTGTGTGTGTGTGTGTGTGTGTGTGTGTGTGTGTGTGTGTGTGTGTGTGTGTGTGTGTGTGTGTGTGTGTGTGTGTGTGTGTGTGTGTGTGTGTGTGTGTGTGTGTGTGTGTGTGTGTGTGTGTGTGTGTGTGTGTGTGTGTGTGTGTGTGTGTGTGTGTGTGTGTGTGTGTGTGTGTGTGTGTGTGTGTGTGTGTGTGTGTGTGTGTGTGTGTGTGTGTGTGTGTGTGTGTGTGTGTGTGTGTGTGTGTGTGTGTGTGTGTGTGTGTGTGTGTGTGTGTGTGTGTGTGTGTGTGTGTGTGTGTGTGTGTGTGTGTGTGTGTGTGTGTGTGTGTGTGTGTGTGTGTGTGTGTGTGTGTGTGTGTGTGTGTGTGTGTGTGTGTGTGTGTGTGTGTGTGTGTGTGTGTGTGTGTGTGTGTGTGTGTGTGTGTGTGTGTGTGTGTGTGTGTGTGTGTGTGTGTGTGTGTGTGTGTGTGTGTGTGTGTGTGTGTGTGTGTGTGTGTGTGTGTGTGTGTGTGTGTGTGTGTGTGTGTGTGTGTGTGTGTGTGTGTGTGTGTGTGTGTGTGTGTGTGTGTGTGTGTGTGTGTGTGTGTGTGTGTGTGTGTGTGTGTGTGTGTGTGTGTGTGTGTGTGTGTGTGTGTGTGTGTGTGTGTGTGTGTGTGTGTGTGTGTGTGTGTGTGTGTGTGTGTGTGTGTGTGTGTGTGTGTGTGTGTGTGTGTGTGTGTGTGTGTGTGTGTGTGTGTGTGTGTGTGTGTGTGTGTGTGTGTGTGTGTGTGTGTGTGTGTGTGTGTGTGTGTGTGTGTGTGTGTGTGTGTGTGTGTGTGTGTGTGTGTGTGTGTGTGTGTGTGTGTGTGTGTGTGGTGTGTGTGTGTGTGTGTGTGTGTGTGTGTGTGTGTGTGTGTGTGTGTGTGTGTGTGTGTGTGTGTGTGTGTGTGTGTGTGTGTGTGTGTGTGTGTGTGTGTGTGTGTGTGTGTGTGTGTGTGTGTGTGTGTGTGTGTGTGTGTGTGTGTGTGTGTGTGTGTGTGTGTGTGTGTGTGTGTGTGTGTGTGTGTGTGTGTGTGTGTGTGTGTGTGTGTGTGTGTGTGTGTGTGTGTGTGTGTGTGTGTGTGTGTGTGTGTGTGTGTGTGTGTGTGTGTGTGTGTGTGTGTGTGTGTGTGTGTGTGTGTGTGTGTGTGTGTGTGTGTGTGTGTGTGTGTGTGTGTGTGTGTGTGTGTGTGTGTGTGTGTGTGTGTGTGTGTGTGTGTGTGTGTGTGTGTGTGTGTGTGTGTGTGTGTGTGTGTGTGTGTGTGTGTGTGTGTGTGTGTGTGTGTGTGTGTGTGTGTGTGTGTGTGTGTGTGTGTGTGTGTGTGTGTGTGTGTGTGTGTGTGTGTGTGTGTGTGTGTGTGTGTGTGTGTGTGTGTGTGTGTGTGTGTGTGTGTGTGTGTGTGTGTGTGTGTGTGTGTGTGTGTGTGTGTGTGTGTGTGTGTGTGTGTGTGTGTGTGTGTGTGTGTGTGTGTGTGTGTGTGTGTGTGTGTGTGTGTGTGTGTGTGTGTGTGTGTGTGTGTGTGTGTGTGTGTGTGTGTGTGTGTGTGTGTGTGTGTGTGTGTGTGTGTGTGTGTGTGTGTGTGTGTGTGTGTGTGTGTGTGTGTGTGTGTGTGTGTGTGTGTGTGTGTGTGTGTGTGTGTGTGTGTGTGTGTGTGTGTGTGTGTGTGTGTGTGTGTGTGTGTGTGTGTGTGTGTGTGTGTGTGTGTGTGTGTGTGTGTGTGTGTGTGTGTGTGTGTGTGTGTGTGTGTGTGTGTGTGTGTGTGTGTGTGTGTGTGTGTGTGTGTGTGTGTGTGTGTGTGTGTGTGTGTGTGTGTGTGTGTGTGTGTGTGTGTGTGTGTGTGTGTGTGTGTGTGTGTGTGTGTGTGTGTGTGTGTGTGTGTGTGTGTGTGTGTGTGTGTGTGTGTGTGTGTGTGTGTGTGTGTGTGTGTGTGTGTGTGTGTGTGTGTGTGTGTGTGTGTGTGTGTGTGTGTGTGTGTGTGTGTGTGTGTGTGTGTGTGTGTGTGTGTGTGTGTGTGTGTGTGTGTGTGTGTGTGTGTGTGTGTGTGTGTGTGTGTGTGTGTGTGTGTGTGTGTGTGTGTGTGTGTGTGTGTGTGTGTGTGTGTGTGTGTGTGTGTGTGTGTGTGTGTGTGTGTGTGTGTGTGTGTGTGTGTGTGTGTGTGTGTGTGTGTGTGTGTGTGTGTGTGTGTGTGTGTGTGTGTGTGTGTGTGTGTGTGTGTGTGTGTGTGTGTGTGTGTGTGTGTGTGTGTGTGTGTGTGTGTGTGTGTGTGTGTGTGTGTGTGTGTGTGTGTGTGTGTGTGTGTGTGTGTGTGTGTGTGTGTGTGTGTGTGTGTGTGTGTGTGTGTGTGTGTGTGTGTGTGTGTGTGTGTGTGTGTGTGTGTGTGTGTGTGTGTGTGTGTGTGTGTGTGTGTGTGTGTGTGTGTGTGTGTGTGTGTGTGTGTGTGTGTGTGTGTGTGTGTGTGTGTGTGTGTGTGTGTGTGTGTGTGTGTGTGTGTGTGTGTGTGTGTGTGTGTGTGTGTGTGTGTGTGTGTGTGTGTGTGTGTGTGTGTGTGTGTGTGTGTGTGTGTGTGTGTGTGTGTGTGTGTGTGTGTGTGTGTGTGTGTGTGTGTGTGTGTGTGTGTGTGTGTGTGTGTGTGTGTGTGTGTGTGTGTGTGTGTGTGTGTGTGTGTGTGTGTGTGTGTGTGTGTGTGTGTGTGTGTGTGTGTGTGTGTGTGTGTGTGTGTGTGTGTGTGTGTGTGTGTGTGTGTGTGTGTGTGTGTGTGTGTGTGTGTGTGTGTGTGTGTGTGTGTGTGTGTGTGTGTGTGTGTGTGTGTGTGTGTGTGTGTGTGTGTGTGTGTGTGTGTGTGTGTGTGTGTGTGTGTGTGTGTGTGTGTGTGTGTGTGTGTGTGTGTGTGTGTGTGTGTGGTGTGTGTGTGTGTGTGTGTGTGTGTGTGTGTGTGTGTGTGTGTGTGTGTGTGTGTGTGTGTGTGTGTGTGTGTGTGTGTGTGTGTGTGTGTGTGTGTGTGTGTGTGTGTGTGTGTGTGTGTGTGTGTGTGTGTGTGTGTGTGTGTGTGTGTGTGTGTGTGTGTGTGTGTGTGTGTGTGTGTGTGTGTGTGTGTGTGTGTGTGTGTGTGTGTGTGTGTGTGTGTGTGTGTGTGTGTGTGTGTGTGTGTGTGTGTGTGTGTGTGTGTGTGTGTGTGTGTGTGTGTGTGTGTGTGTGTGTGTGTGTGTGTGTGTGTGTGTGTGTGTGTGTGTGTGTGTGTGTGTGTGTGTGTGTGTGTGTGTGTGTGTGTGTGTGTGTGTGTGTGTGTGTGTGTGTGTGTGTGTGTGTGTGTGTGTGTGTGTGTGTGTGTGTGTGTGTGTGTGTGTGTGTGTGTGTGTGTGTGTGTGTGTGTGTGTGTGTGTGTGTGTGTGTGTGTGTGTGTGTGTGTGTGTGTGTGTGTGTGTGTGTGTGTGTGTGTGTGTGTGTGTGTGTGTGTGTGTGTGTGTGTGTGTGTGTGTGTGTGTGTGTGTGTGTGTGTGTGTGTGTGTGTGTGTGTGTGTGTGTGTGTGTGTGTGTGTGTGTGTGTGTGTGTGTGTGTGTGTGTGTGTGTGTGTGTGTGTGTGGTGTGTGTGTGTGTGTGTGTGTGTGTGTGTGTGTGTGTGTGTGTGTGTGTGTGTGTGTGTGTGTGTGTGTGTGTGTGTGTGTGTGTGTGTGTGTGTGTGTGTGTGTGTGGTGTGTGTGTGTGTGTGTGTGTGTGTGTGTGTGTGTGTGTGTGTGTGTGTGTGTGTGTGTGTGTGTGTGTGTGTGTGTGTGTGTGTGTGTGTGTGTGTGTGTGTGTGTGTGTGTGTGTGTGTGTGTGTGTGTGTGTGTGTGTGTGTGTGTGTGTGTGTGTGTGTGTGTGTGTGTGTGTGTGTGTGTGTGTGTGTGTGTGTGTGTGTGTGTGTGTGTGTGTGTGTGTGTGTGTGTGTGTGTGTGTGTGTGTGTGTGTGTGTGTGTGTGTGTGTGTGTGTGTGTGTGTGTGTGTGTGTGGTGTGTGTGTGTGTGTGTGTGTGTGTGTGTGTGTGTGTGTGTGTGTGTGTGTGTGTGTGTGTGTGTGTGTGTGTGTGTGTGTGTGTGTGTGTGTGTGTGTGTGTGTGTGTGTGTGTGTGTGTGTGTGTGTGTGTGTGTGTGTGTGTGTGTGTGTGTGTGTGTGTGTGTGTGTGTGTGTGTGTGTGTGTGTGTGTGTGTGTGTGTGTGTGTGTGTGTGTGTGTGTGTGTGTGTGTGTGTGTGTG